>CM057165.1:1901372-1927435 GCA_029962745.1 Echinometra lucunter
TTTTCACAAAGTGAAGGATGAGCGCACAACTTTAAAAAATTCATTTTGAATAAATCGCTTTCAAAGTTTCAAACCTCAATCTCAACCTCTTAATGTATGAAGGGTGAATAAATTTCATATCCTTGCATAGACCAATCCCACAACGCAAGAGGGCAGCAGACTGTTCGACACAATTCGACATACTGCGATGGGCGCTCCAACTTTTACAGTACACAAGTCAATAGCGTGTTATGTACATTCGTTCGAATTTTTGTCTATTTTGACCAATATATGCAGATTTCTTTTAATTTTGCAATGAGAAATTATCAGGGAAGTTCAGGTCGCGGCTGTGTGGTGCTCAAATGCCACAAGAATTGGAGAGTGTTTAAAAATTGGAAGCTAACTGAGTGCGAAATTCACTTGCTTTTGACTATGAAGCCGTTTGTGTGAGAAGCCGTACTCCCTACACGGTTTCCGTAAGCAATGTGAAGGAATTTGTCGCCAGTGGGTAAAACACTCAACAGAAAGGACTTGGAATTCAAGAAACATTATCATTATTTACTTTTGGGCATAAAATTTAATAGTGAAAACATGACTTTGTTAAACAGGTAAGATTGAGGGCTCCCGTTTACTACAGCTTCTAATGCCGCAAGTCGAACCTTTACTGACAAGACTAAGTTGAAAAAACCATCGAAAGTACGAAAATACATCATACCTTCATCTGTCGGATATGGCCATTGTCTTACCTCATCTACCCAGTATCCATGCTTTATTTTATTGATCTAGAATAAAGTAAATGGAACAATATCAGGGCATATACATTCATTTTGTACACACAGAGCCAATCGCGGTCAGCGCGCTTGCCCACCGCAGCAATGGTGTCGCCGATAGAGGGCCAAATACATAAACCGGAGGTGAATTGGTCTATAGGGCATATTCTTGACAGTGTTCATTATTAATCATTTGCATATTCCTTTTATGTTAGAAGAAAACGATGTGTAAACAATGTCGTCATTTTGTGAAAACACAAATTCAAGGTCCCACTGTGATTTTGTTTTCACGAAGTGGCGGATCTCAGCCACACGCGTGTTAAACAAATGGGACTTGATGAGCGTGCATTGACCTAATTGTGCGCGCTCACGTATTCAAACTTGAAGACACGCTCTTTTATTATGTTTTTTCAAGAAGTGATGGAACTCAGCCGCACACGTAAAACATATGGGACGGCTGAAAGCGTCACTTTGTGAAAACAGAAAATCCTTTTACTAGGTATTTTCTTGTGATGTCATAGCCATAGTTACGTAATTAGACATTATTACGGTCTAAACTCGGTGATGTTCAAGATGTTAGTGAAAGATGTCCAAAATGCAAAAAACTCAAAATTGAAAAATTTGCAATTTTCCTCGTATCCCGTCACTTCGTGGAAACAGGGACGATTTTATTATCACCATCTAATGCATGGGTATTCTATAAAAAATCCTCAGGGTCTACTGGATCTAGATGTACAGCTAGAATTGTATGCTATAATTCTTACTAAAAACCTCTAATCTCTGACTTCAACATACATTCAAATGCATGAAATGATGAAATTTACTTCTACTTATTCGATATCATGGCAAAACATCCAATTCATAAAATATCGATGAAAGAGCTAATAATGAACTGTGTATAGCTTTCATTCAACAATAAGCTGATAGATAGTAAATGAAAAAGCTTAATGGGAGGAATTTATAATTTTGTAAACAAAGTTTCAGCATTACTCCCAGTGTTAAAGATCCTATGCCGATCATTAATGAAAATCACAAGTCAGAAAAAAACCCAAACAAACTGACATCCAATTTCATTACAGATTGGGCATACGATCTTTAACACTGGAAGTAAATGTCGAAAATTTTGTTTACAAAATAAGCTGATTGCTCTGAAGTAGAACTATTACCACTGTTGGAGAAACTTACTCCATGTCTTAGACCAGTTCTATGACATAGTAATCTTATTTTTTAGTTGAATTCAAAAGTACAGACCAAAACTTTGTGACATACAATATTACCAGGGCATTTCCAATTCAACACAGTGCCTCGTCACAAGCTAAATACATCCAGACAGTCCCTTGATGTCCAACATTATAAGAATACAAACCACCCCACATACAAGAAATATATCCCACTCCATCAAAACCGGTCCCAAACCATTTCCATTTGAAAAAAAAAAATCAAACCAAATCAACACAAGAAATTAAGCAAGAGAGCAGCAATGTTTCCAACAAAAATCCTCGAGTGCTGTAACATAAATTTTCATTCCAACTGAAACAAAGAATGAAATACAGTGAGACGGAATATGATGAAAGTGAATATGGATGAAGGTGAATAGAGGGATACAAAATAGATACAAACATGGTAAGAGTAACAGAGAAAATTATTGAAAAAAAAAAGATAAATGCAATATCCCTTTAGTATATATGATTTGTTGAATTACAAATTTGCAAAAGAAAAATATTTCAAGCATGAATAAAAGAAATGTAAATAGCAATGATTCTTCATCACAATCTTACAGCTCATAAACAATAAAATTTATGCAAATTTGTTATTTTGAATTTGAAGGAAATGTGATAGCAATAAAATTTGAAACATAAAGAGAGAAAAATAATCAGTGATAATTCATCCACTAGAATAGAACAAAATTATCAAAAGCATCCATTATATAAAGATCTGACGCTAATACCGGTACTCATATATATTTCTTATATTTTTGAATTCATGTACTTGTATTCAAAAATATGGTAAATTGCATTTTGACAAATGAATAAGAAGGTAGTGAAATGAAAGATAAAATGAAAAGATGATGGTGTGAGTGATGAGAGCAGCGAGTGATCGAAAGTCGAGAGAAAAAAGCGACGACGACGACGCATACATAACAGACACTGGGGAGGGAGGTAATATATCTAGAGGTTGACCACTAGCTATTAATATGATGAAGAAGAAAAGGGAGCACGTGACGTGGCAGTATGAAGGTTTAAAACAAGATGTAAGCGTATTACAAACAATGCGAGTGAGGGCCTACTGCGCTGGGGGGAGAGGGATGGGGAATGATGAGTAATACACAGGTCTGTCCTAGATTTCTATATCTTGTTAAGGGGGATTTCTCATCTTCAAACCCTAATTCATATCTTATCATATCAAGGGTTGTACAGGGTTTCATGGTAAAGTTGACATACATGTATTGTACATAGACATAAACAACCACTGCTAATCTCTATCTAAATCTATTCCAAAATACAGATTCCAATATCTATGTAATATACACAAAAACGAAAGAACCAAACTATCGTGTTTTGAAATGCACTTGCTAGTATCTTCCCAGCTTCTTGTAATTAGAAATTAGAAGATTAGAAGAAATTAGAAGAAGAATTATGAACTACTGATTCTCATTTGCATGCCAAAGGAAACTCTAATTCCATATTCCACTATCAGAACGATTACTAGTAAGGTATCTTGAATGGACATATTTGAAAGGTTATTCTTGAATGTCCTTGCCTATTTCCAAAGTTTTCTTCCTTCATTTACTTTCTTTTTGTTAAATTGATGGTTACACTTCTTTAAACCCTTTGCATTGCTTACAAAATGTAACACCCTTTTAATCCTAACATATAATCTGCTGTGAGTGAGAAGGTCATTAATTCAATCACTTTAAATAGATATAATGATCTTCTGACTCAGAGTACTGATATATCTATTATTATTGAAGGGTGATTTGCTGCAGTTAAAACTTGCAGAAATAGCTGTTTGGTGACATACATTTAATTCATCTGAAAATTCCCTTGGAATAGTATTTTTCATTTTTAATCTTCCTACTGCATAATAAAACCCACTGAGTATGAAAAGCTCTCATTCCCATCAGCTCAATACAGATACTAATGGGGAAGGGGAAAAATCTAAAGGGTAAACTAAATGTCCAACTATGGGGAAAAAAAAGATAAATCGGCACCAGTTTTGACAGACAGTCATGTATATGTACATCTGGTTCTACCAGTCTTATGGGGTAAACAGGTCCCTGATGGTACATATATATTTGCTTTTTATTTCTCACACGATGTCTTTTAGAGCTCATTGCAGCATGGTTATTCTTTCACTTGGGAAATGGGTGTATAATGCTACTGATCTTTTAATTATTCTTAAACATTACACAGAAAAAAAAAAAGGATTTAATGTTAGGATTAGGACTTACGTATGGTAAAAAAGGGAATACATAAGAATAAGGTTTTAGTTGTTTAGCTTCCAAAAGTCTCTCACAACTTACAGATTAAAGAACAGTATCTATGGATTAAAAGAAGAAACGTTTTAAGGCATCTGTCACCAGCTTTAATGAAGCAAAGGTGCTTAGCTGCATCAAAATATACAGGTAATACTATTTCCTGATTCCTCAAAAACAGCTGTGTATCTAGCAGCACTTATCTTAGCCATTTTTACAACTAATTAAATCCTTCTTTCCTTGCAAAACAAATTAGGACTGAATTAATCTAGCTATTTGCAATCGCTCCAGACTAAGCCTCCACATGACCTTTGACCTCTTACCTGCTAATGACATCTCGGATCTGTTGATCTTTCTCCTGCTGCTGAATCTTGAGTTCATTTTGCGTAGCTTCAACCTGTAACCTCATCTCACTGAGTGCGGCTTCTGCCTTGACGTCCTCCTCTTCCAGTTGTTTCTTGGTCTCAGCAAGCTGGGATGCCACCCGGTCTAACTCTTCCTTGAGGCTGCAGATCTCGTTCTCATACTGAAATCAAAGAAGAAAACAAAGAAGTCTAAACCTGAATTTAAAAAATATTAGTAGGAGACATTTTCTGAGATGTGGGGTAGTAAACTGATGGCTCAACACTAACTCTGAAGAAATTTTCTTTGGGCTTTATTTTGTCACTTGTATTTAGATGTTTAAAATCATTTTTTAGTCAGGATTACGTCATGATTGGGTTCAAGATTTGGTTTGGGAGTGTTTGGCCTAAGGTTAAAGTTAGAAATGTCATTAAAGAAAGAAATTGAGGTTTCATCATCAAGATCATCATAATCATCACCATCATCATCACCACCATCATCACCATCATTATTATCATTAATACCATTATCATCATCCCCATTATCATCATCCCCATCATCATCATCTTCAACATCACCATTATCACCATCACCATCATCATCACCACCATCATCACCACCATTATTATCATTAATATCATTATCATCATCCCCATCATCATCATCTTCACCATCACCATCATCATTATCACCATCATCACCACCATCATTATTATCATTAGGCAAAAAAAAAATACAAATGTGCCGACCGACCCTAATTTTCATTGTTTTGCCTATTTTTTTTTTTTTTTTACTGGCGAATGGCATGGTAGAACGTTGTCCATATTATTATCAAACATATCGTGAGCAGAGGACTCGAGTGTCTGGCCAACCCTAGCCCCTCGATCTCCATTTTACGTGTATCTTTCGAGTGCACGGTACAGCTCTATGATATATGCGAGGAGTCCCCACCGCACAACCTCGAACGCAGTATATGCCTGAGTACTGCACCAGCAAAAAAAGAAAAAAGAAAAACCGACCGACCGACCCTATTTTTTTCCCCTCTATTACGGCAAACAAACATTTTTTTTTTTTTAGACCTTATCATCATCATCCCCATTATCATCATCATCATCATCATCATCATCAATCAGCATCATCATCACCATCACCATCATCACTATCATCATCACCTTCCATCTTCATCATAATCATCATCAACATTAAATTTATCAAATCACCATTATCACCACCATCATCATCATCCTCATCATTATCTCCAAAATCACTGAGGAGAGTACAAAGTCATGTTTACCCGTTGTTTTTTCCTCTGCTGACGGGATGTTTCCATGAGATGGCGAGTCCTGGCTGCGTTTGGTCCAGACAGGATCCTGGCCTACACCTGCTCCTGGTGCATGCAGGATTCTCTGATGGACATCTGCACCAGACTGGACCCTACTTGGTCTGATCTCAGTCGGGAGCACTGTGGACTTCATTGCTTGGCAGAAGTCCTGGGGGCAAGTGTTTGCTTCAATTGTCTGCTTCGGTTTTGTTGAGAACTGTGTGCGGATGTTAGGTCTCTGTAGAGGACTAAGCTGTTGAGACAGATCTGAATTGTTGTTGGCAGTCCGGTTCATTTGACTGATTGGTTCCTTAGGGGGTACTTGTGATGGTGTTATGCGTATGTGCGCTATGTTGCTATTGTGCTGTGGTACTGAGGATAAAGTCACCTCTGAGTATGCTTTCTCTGAGTTCTGGTCAATTTTTTGTCTACTGCTACCAGATGGGAAGGTTGCAGATGGCTGGCTTCCGTAAGTCTGTGACAATGCAGACTTTGGGTTTGGCATGTTTAGAGTGAATTGTGGCAGATCGTTCTTCTCACTGCCGCTTAATTTGAAAGTTGCCTCTGACGTCTGTGTGGATTGGTTATTGCTGTTGGCATCCGACACTGAAGGAGCTTCATCTGAAGGAGAGCTAAGATTCTTGAAGAAGTCCTGTCTCTGAGCATAAGTCGAAGCTTGACAGTCTCAGTAGGTGACTTTGGTTGTAAATTGTCCACATTAGCACAAGTGCTACCAAGTGGGAGAGTCATTTGATTATAGAAAGAGCTTCTACTGCTGTAGATGTCCATTGGCTGAAAGATATCCCCGGTCTTTGTATCAGTATGTGATCGGGATGATGCTTTCGGGAGTGTGTGCGGTTCTACGTTGGCATATGCCGAGGGTTTACCCGGTGAAGTGTCTCCATGAAAGCTCTTCCCCTTCGGGAACTTGGAGTGCCTTTGATTTGGAGGCGAAGCACCACTACTTGATGAGCTGCATGACACATCACCCTCTACATTAGACATGTCAGAATTGGCTCCATTACTTGGAGTACTGTTCACAGAACTCATGCTGTCCGTACCTGCATCTTTCTGCCGCAGTGCCTTTGACGACAGCTGAAAGGCAGGGTTAGAAAACGATAACGGCAGCGTTCGCGTCTTCTGTCCATTTTCACCATTCTTTGGTTTGCCTGTGTCACTAGTACTGAGAGATGTACCCACATTGGTATTACTACTACATACAGTTTCTATACACACAGTGTACACGTGGCTCTTTTCAGTTGTTTCTACTTGTGTCCTTCCACTCTTTCCCACATTAGAGCCACTCAATGTATGATCATCATTATCATCAATCAAGTCTTCTCTTCTGTTCACTTCAATCTCTGTCTCTGTCACAACCATTTCACCCTGTCTGCTGCCATTCCTTGCGTTCATCGCTCTGCTGTTCAGCTTGGAGATCAACGTCGCAGGGTCACTGTCTTGCTGGATGAAATCCACAAGGCTGTTGATCGTTGATGACTTTGTGATCGTCTTGTCCATGGCCACCTCATAAGGAGGCAACATCTCAACATCGCTCGTTGTTGAGGGTTCTGCATCTTCGAAGATCTTACTGAGATTCTTCTTAGCCTGCGTGGCAGCCACTGTCGACGTTGATGAAGAGGTGCTGTTACTTGAGCTGGTGGTTGTCGCTGGAGTTGTGCTGGTCACTGTGTTGTCAATTTCAAGGTGGGTTGACTGGTAGATCACCTTATCTGGTTCGCTAACCTGTTCTGAGATCTTGGCTAAGATGCCAGGTAGAGGATGTAGCTTTTCCTTGCTAGCCTGTCATAAGAAATCAAAATAAAAACTTGTCAATACTCTCCAACATAGCTGTTTCTACGGCCATGACTGAAATATGCTCATAAGAATACTTTTTTTGTTTATGCAGGTGAATACAAGTACCCATCCTGCAGAATTTCTTTAACATTCAACATACAGATAGATAGATATGTTACTTATAGATAAGAAGAAGACATCAAGAAAGAAGGGTCAGACTGAACTCTGTCTAATAACTGTGTATTGTCGTGGATATAGTCTAGGAAAGACATTCATCCTCCAGATTATGATACAATTTTCAACCAATTTCATTGTGCATTAGTTCTTTACTTGGATTAACTAAAAGACAAAACATTTTCCATAACACATGCAATGATTTCTGATGCAATTTTTAAAAACAAAAAAACATTTTTTATTCGTACAGTATGAAAGATCCTTTTCTAAATACATTTAAATGCACATGGTAATCAGTAATCAGCATCTTTTGATTTGGATGCTTATAATAAAAGCTTCTTCTTTCTCTCACCATGTCAATCTTCTCGATTGCCTCTGAAAGCAGTGAGTGTGTTAAGGCAAGCTCTCGTCCCAGATCAATATACCCACTGAACTTGACTGCATGACTCTTATCAGTGGCACTCTGTAACAAGAAGAGATAGAGTTCATAACATCATCGCTTTTATGAACTGACGAATCAGCACACATGCGCGGGAACAAAAAGAGCAAAATATTCTACACATACTGCGTCCATTTGGTTGCATCAGTATTTTGCTGTATGATGCTGACATGTTTTTTCAACAGGAATAAAAGCACTAAAATTCTTAAATTGGCAATGGGATAGAAAGTTCAAAATCACTGTTTTTCCATGCAAATTGCCAACTTTTTAACTTCTCAACATACTTTGCTTCAAATTCATATTTATTTCAGACAAATAATTTTTAATAAGAAAAGATTAACATTACAAGAAAAATACTGGTGTTGCCAAAGTGAAGAATAAAAGCTGATCAAATAAGGCTTCAAATACATGTGTAATTCCTGTTATGAATGGATTAATTTCTAACGACCTTTTGGCTCCCACTTGACTTGCTGAGGTAGATCGGGTTCCAGAAAGCGACCGACATGATGGGGAGGAGTGTTGGCTCAGAGGCAAATCCAGAATAAAAAAATAAGAAACACAACAGTTCTTGCAGATGCCCAGGTTGGCAAGTTGGAAGAATATCCCCCAGAGGAGGTGATGGAAACAAAATAATGTGTCTCACTTCCAGTTTGACCAAAAATAGAAGTTGAAAACTATATAACCTGTCAAGACAAATCACTTCTAAAGTTTGATTCAACATGAATCACATGTGAACTCCACAAGTATTCAGGTTAGATGACCATTACAAAAAATCATGATTTTAAAGTAAAATTTGTCTTCACAGTTCCAAATGAGAGGTTCCCTTTCAAAAGAGAGGTTCCTGCTAAATATTCCTCAGTCCTGTAGAGATCCAAACATGCAACACTTATCTAAAGTGGAACTCTCTGAACTCTCTTGCAATGATCACTAAATTCAAACTGTGACTTGCAGTATTTGGAATGAAGAACAATTGCTAAACAGCTTCATATCTCCATGAGTATGAGTGTCAAAAAATCAGAAGCAAAGTCTAAAATCTCTTCATCCGCACACTACTTGGCAACGTTCTCATAAGCTCTGATAAGCCGATCCTAAGACAAGGATTGAACTTTTTCTTCCTCTTCTCCCATCCACGGATCAAATTCTCTCCTGGCTGTGACTAGCATGTAATGCTCATGGAAAAATGTCAACTCAACAGCATGTTCAATCTCATGAAATCCAATGAAACACAAGGGTTTAAAACTTTAATCCCTGATTCCATAAAGGAATCTAATACACAATTTTTGCAATAATATTCTTGAATTCTTAGCCAAGATTGATGATGCAAGGCAAGTAAAGAGATCAATTTCAAAATGGTTTCATTTTTCTCTTTTGAAAAAAAAATGTGTAAAATGCTCTCCAAGACTTATGAAGTTCTTTCAGTTTCAAAGTTGTTCAGATGTGATCCATGTTTTAGACAACTCAAAGCTTCTTCAATAGATTCAATCCCAAGAGGGAGAAAACTGAAATGCCTGAATTAGAAACTTTCTACTTGCTGCTCTGTTCTAGTACATTCAAAGGAAGAGAGGCCTTGCGTTCTATGAGTGATATAAGCTGATCATGTTACGCTTAAAATCTCGGCTGTTGAGCATCGCACATCTTTTATCAGCTTCCCTCTCTATGGTTCTCCAGCTCTCCTAGATTGTATTATGTTACTTGGTGAAAGCAATGAGGGATTCTACTCATACATGTATCAGACAGAAGTATTGGACATCAACCAGCTAGAAGGTCAGATCAGAGATTAGACATTTTCTCTTTCACGTTAGGTAACTCAATTGAGGTAACTAAATGAGAAAAGCGATTTAGTGGGTTATGGCTTATGACAGGCAAAGGGGCACATGTTTAAAATGCCTCGAACTGCATCTATGAGTCAATGCGTAAAACTGATAGTTTTATCAGGTTTGGTACCTTTACCAAGTTAAACATTAATCACTAAGAATGAGAAAGGCATTAACTAATATTATTTTAAATGTAGTTAAGGTCTTTCTGGCTCCAAGCAGGCAACATTCTTGTTTCTTCCTCAAATAATAGAATGCTCAGCTGATAGACAATATCATGAAAAAAATCTTTACAGACAAGCAGCCCACTGCAAAAAGGAATCGAAATGTAATGTGTCATCCAGGGTTTAATCATAACAGCTAATTACATGACGATGATTCTCCTTTTATAGAAAATATGATTATCCAAATGGCTGTGTGCCACTCTAAGAAGAACTATGATCATGACAGGAAGCTAGGTGACTCACTCTAACTTAGCAAGGTCTTTATCAAAGCGTGAGGCTTCCCTTTCCTTTAAATTAACAGAAGTATTCCACGGCCTTGGGAATAATAACAACAAACTAAACAAGTCTTCCTTCATAACCTGTCAATAGCAGTGCCCTGGAGATCTTGGGCTTCAGGTCTACGTAAATATGGCTTACGTTAAAACTTGAAGCAGTTTCTATGGGTTGATGAAGAAGGCATTTTGAACTATTTTTCTTTTTTTTTTCAAATACAGTGTTGCATAATAATGCTCAAGTATCACACTAATAGAGAGATTTATCACTAACCAGATAGTGCTGTCAAAATGTGTATATCAAAGGTACAGCTGATAGAGAAAAATTAATGCAAACATTTTAGAGGAAGAGAGGATTGAGGGAAAAGGAACAAAAGAAAAAGAGAAGAATAATAACAGGAAGGATGAAAAAGTCAGGAAGCAAGAAAAGCAACAAAAATGAGTCGATGAGGAAAGTAAAGCAAGCAGCAACAACCAGACATACAACGAGGTAATTATAAATCTCACCATCTGTGTTTCGTGACAAAAGTATGTCAACACCCTGGATTATAAATACTCAGCTCCGAACATGAAAAAAATCCAATGAAGTAACAGCTGTTGACATTCTTTGGCATCATAGCCAAACTGTAAATGACTTCTAAATCAGAGTGGAAACATGGAGGGTGTCAAAAGTGACAACTTTCTGCCAAAAAAGAATCAACTTCTCTCAGATCATACCAGGAGGTGCCAGCTAGATTCCAATGTCATGACCAAAATCTACTGATCAACAAGAATGCTTCATAAATTCTCTATGCACTTTCAAAATACACAACTTCTTTGTAATGAAAAAATAAACAACAGCAACAACAACAGCAACAACAAAAACTCACCTTAATAGATACATCAAGTTCTCTTTGGACTTCCCAAATCTGATAGATTTCTTCATAATCATGTAGCCTAAGGCTGCCATATTTATACCAAGATCTCTTCATTTTGAGCAAAAGAGAATAAGAACAATCTCCTTAGAACTGTTCAGATTGACGTCTTAACACAGCAATGCTACTTTTCCCCTAGCTCACTAGCTTGGTGGGTCTAGATCACTCACATTTGTTGGAGGTTGGAGGCTTTTTTTATCAAAAGGAAGTCATGAGAGAACATCATGCAGTGAAGGAAGAAGTCATCTTCAAATGATGATGATGATTGGAGAAGATTTCCCGATGATAAACTCTGGTATTCCCCAGACACTCCTGACTAATGATTCCTTGCATAATCTAATTATGACCAACTTCCACTCTTGAAATCAAATATTTAACATTTCCCAGAGGAATTCAAATTTCCTTGTTAAAATGCCAACAGTACCTGCAGGTGGCATTTACCTGAATTATGGCAGGTAGCCTTAAAAATAATTTCCTTTGTAAGTCGCATGTAAGGTCACATATAAACGGAAGGGAAGAACCAATCAATATCCAATTATTAGCAGCTAGAAAAAATAATTTCCTCAATAATAATGGCCTTCACTCGGCATGCCTTAGTACAAATTTTTGTAGATTATTGCAGGTATATATTTGCAGGGGACCAGATTATGATTTTTGAAACATTAAACTGATTACTATATCCCAGAACTACTATAAATAAAAATTCTTTGGTGAGTCATTACTGAAATTTTGTCAGATTCTGAAAAATTTACGTTTGCAATTCAAACAATGGCAGCACAATTTTTTTTGAAAATTTTAATGACCTTCCTGGCTTCCATTGCTTTATTGAGTACCGAAGTGTGATGTCATCAAATTTTGTTTTTTGCATTTGAGCATTTTCATGACTATATTCCGGCAGAGCATGATGAAAAACCTCCACACACCAAATGTGACGTGAATCGGTTCACAGTGGCCCAAGGTATGGCCACATAAATGCCTAAATATCCCCAATGAAATCGGTGTAAATTGGCCTGGTTCATAACAGTTTAGAACCAGGCCAATTTACACTGATTTCAATGGGGCTACGTAGGTATTCATGTGACCTCATATTGGGTCCCCATGAGCCGATTCCCATAAAATTTGGGCTGTGGATGTTTTTCATCATGCTCCATCGAGACATGGTATCCGAAATTCTGAAATTCCAAAAAAGTTTTTTGTGATGTCATCGCTTCGGTGCTCTATAAACCTATATATCAACTCTTGCTTACTGGAAGCGGGTTGTCCCTGTATTAAATCTATGGGAATTAGAGAATTCAGTAGTCAACAGGTTTAGTGAAAATGAAAATGTTTATACTGGGACAAGGTTATACAGACAAAAAGTTATCTTATGCACCATCAATAGGTCAATTGATTTAGGCTGACTATTTCCTTTTGCAATGACAATTCAATGTTCTAGTCTACGCAAGGCAATTTTTTTTTTTTTTTCAAACATAAATTAACAAGACAACTCAGCATTATCCTACATTAGAAAACGGGAAATGAATTCTGAAAACTGTTATGTCACTCTGTGACATTCCAAACACATTCTTTCGCTTACAGTTGTCATTCGAGCTAGAGGCTGTGCGATCCTGCTAGCTGATAAGGTTGACATCAAGCACGTTCGAAGGCTTAACTGATGTAGATGGACAGGCGTGTACTATATGTGAATCATTCGTATTTGTCAGATCAAGACAAAAACTTTGTATCAACATTTACCAGGCGAATATAAAGAATGTTTTAAAACATTTTCCCTCTGATACAGTTTCTTGAGCCTCAATTTTTGAAGTGTTGAAATTAGAATTTATTCAGCTGTCATCAAGGCCAGATATCATCCTTTATTGATGATTAGTTCTTGAGAATCTTGAGTCATTATTACTAATGTCTTAAGATAAATTTTGCTATAGCAATCATCAATATATGAATATAGATTTTACAAAGTATAATTGATTGCAGAAGAGTAATTGCACAAACGAAATGTGCTAAGGTTTTCTGGAAGGAGGGGAGAAGAGGGGGGGGGGGGGGGGAAAGAGGGGGAGAGGGACAGAGAGAAAGAGAGCATTGAAAGAATGATACATAGAAAAAGTTTAAATAAACATTAGACTAGAACGAAGCCTAGTATGGCAAGGAACATATTAAAGTCTGAGAAACAACCTTAACTGTCTGACCCTTGCAACAGCTGACCAATGAAGTAGACAAAGGGGGCCAGACACCTGCCAAATGTCCGGCGATTAACAAACAAAGACAGACAATGCCTACTTTACATCTCAAAGCATAGATGAAGAAAGCCATTAGGAAGAAACTCTAATAATATACAAGCACAAGCAGACAAAGTAGCGGGTGATAGCTTGAATGTCGTCAAACAAGATGAAGTTTCGTGGTAGACTTTGCTGTCACTATTAATCCTGTTCTATCAAAGCAAGTTGGTCAGTAAATTTATTTTTTGAGGGGGGAGGAATAAGCTATATTTATAATATCCCTTTAAAAAAGTATCAAACACTGTATCAATCATAGTACACATGGGGCATTAGAAAAAAAGGCACCAAGCCTAATCAGCGTCTAACTAGAAAGTATAAAAACTCATATTCTAACAGCAATTACGGAAGAATAATTGAACTAGATGAATCTTCGACCACGCGTGGTCGAACTTTATGCCTCCGCCATTACCAAATCAGAAATAAATGGCACTTCATGTTGATTTATTTTTATTTATACAATGACATCACTGACCTTGACCTTTGACCTTGTGACCATCAAATCTAATGAGAGCATTGCCCTTTCCATATGCATACATGAGCCAAGTTTGTTGAACTGTCAAATGGTTACTGAGTTATCACAAGAACGAACCATTTCTATGTACATAATGACCTCCATGACCTTTGACCTTTGACCTTGAGACTCCAAAATCTAATCAGATCATTGTCCCTCCCATATGCATACCTGTGCCATATTTGAGGTTGATCGGTCAAATGGTTCTTAAGTTATCGTGAGAACGATCCATTCTTATGTGTCTTATTACCTCCATGACCTTGACCTTGGACCTTGAGACTCCAAAATCTAATCAGATCATTGTCCCTCCCATATGCATGCATGAGCCAAGTTTAAGATTGATCGGTCAAATGGTTGTTGAGTTATGGTGAAAACGAACCATTTCTATGTACATAATGACCTCTATGACCTTTGACCTTTGACCTTGTGACCCTAAAATCTAATCAGATCATTGTCCCTTCCATGTGCATACATGAGCCAAGTTTGAAGTCAATCTGCCAAATGGTTCTTAAGTTATCACGAGAACGAGCCATTTTTATGTGTATTATTACCTCTATGACCTTGACCTTGGACCTTGAGACTCCAAAATCTAATCAGATCATTGTCCCTCTCATATGCATACATGAGCCAAGTTTGAAGTTGATCTGTCAAACGGTTCTTAAGTTATCGCGAGAACGAAAACGGGACGGACGGACGGACGGACGGACGGACGGACGACCCGAAAATATAATGCCTCCGGCAACCACCTACGGTGGGCGGAGGCATAAAAATCTCCCAACTCAACAAATTGAGTAAATGCCAAATGATATGCTAAGGGAAAAAGGAAGAAGTTTCAACTATTGTAACACGACTGTAATAGGATAACCAAACCAAATGATTCAGTTACAAGGGTAGACGTAATAATTTGAAATCTTCTTTTTTACTAGAAAACAGGAAATACAATTAATGACAAATTATGCTAAAACCTGGCTTTTCAGACTTGGTAAGCTGATATGAAAAATCATCATATATTTCATGTCAGTTGATATCATCACAAGAGCCAAGCTACACAAATCATTAAATGACAAAAAAACTTGAAATAGACTTATACAAGTTAATAAAAGGTCTGTGTGATGCATTCCCTGGTGACAACTGCTGTAAGTCAATTTTGTACACTAACCAATACTGGTACCTGAACTTTAACCCACAATGGACAAAACACTACACCAAACCCTAACCCTAACACTACACCAGGCCCCTAAAGTTCCGCCATTTTGTCCAGATCCATTAGAAGGCCGACCTAGCACCCATCAATATTCATGATCAAAAATGAATAATTCATTTTGTAAGATGCTTCCAACTAGTAGCATTTGTTTGTACGCATCATGAAATATTACATGCATCAGCTTACTGCATGCGCGTTAATGCACAATAAATACGCAATAAATGTGCATTGAATCAAAGTGTTACAATAAAACTAATACGCATCATAGATATGAATAATGCAGCAGTGTAATCGATATCATGGCCGATCATGGCGATAACGGGGTGCTTAGCGGCCCCTTCAAATGATCCTGAAAGAGGCGGGGCCTAATACCATTCGCGTAATGATATCCGCAGCATGACTGCTTTTCGTCTAGTAAATTTATTATATGTCTATGCACTACACCAAACCTTAACCCTAACACTACACCAAACCTTAACACCTACTTTAATGATATAAAGCCAAGGCAATTGTCACCTGAAACATACATCAGGTAACCAATAAAAGATAAACTTACTGATATTTCCTGAAGGAAGACCTTCATGTTACCCCACTCTCGTTCTAAGAACTCATTCATGAACTTCATGTAGTTCTCTTTAGTTCCAAACCTTCAAATGAAAAATATGATAATATCAACAATAATAATAATAAGAAGAATAATGATAACGACAATATCAATGTTGTTATTGTAGCTGTTGGTGTTCATCACGATGATGATGATGATGATGATGATGGTAATAAAACTAATAAATCATAATAATATTGATAATAACAACAATAATTGTAATATTCATAAAAACTAACAATAGTAATATAAAATACTAACAATATTACTAATACCACCACTACTACTACTTCTTTTATCAAGAACAAGAATAAGAACAGAACAAGAACAAGAACAATAGCAAGCAATATCATAAAGATAACCTACATTCCTCTGCAAAAGAATTCTTTTTCCACAATCAAAATCAGAAAAAAGAATTGTTTGGCATTTAACTTCACTAAATAGATGAACCTCTTCAGCAAGAAAAAAATCCAACAAATTATGCAGAATGTCTGCAAACATATCCTACAATTTTTGTTAACAGAATTACTGTCACTTATCAAAAAAAAAAAAAGAGAGAGAGAGAGAGAGAGAGCTTGAGTTGACGAGAGGGACTTACTCAGTGAAGTTGGCAAGAGCTTGAACTGTCTTGGCGATGAGGGTAAGACACCTGGATGTCTTCTCATTAGGGTATTCTTGGATGAGTTCGAAGAGACTGGGTGACATGATGGCTGGACATAGGAACCGAAGGAATATACAGCCACTGAAAAAATAGAGAACATTTGATGAGGTTAACTGATGGACTGATGTAGAACCAAAGGAATATACAAGCATGTGTAAGAGGTAAGATTTTTACAAAGTTAGGTTTCACTCTCACAGCACTATGCAAAGAAAAATCAAACCTAAAATCCCTTCATTTACTTGCAGGGATTCAGAAAAGACAGGAATGCATGAAGAAAACTTAAAGAAATTTAGGACTACGATTAAAGTAAGATTGGGCATGGATTGACAACAACAAGAACCTCGGACACATGGGAACTTACAATCTATGAAGTCTGATTCAGAATCTCCAAATTTCAAAACTTCTGCATGTACATATACTGAAAATGTCAATCTTGATCGACCCCCTAATAACAAAGCTGGGTAGGATCCCTTGATTAGGTTTAGGGTTAAGGGTGAGATTGAGTTTTGGGTGAGGGCTGGGATTTAAGGTTAGGTTCAGGATGAACATTCATAAACTTTTTTTTTTGGGGGGGGGGGGGGGGGGTGGGAAGGATTGGGGGCTGTGGTGAGGCATGTGAAGCCCGCGAATCACTAATGAGCATGCAAAGTGCACTACCGGGGGAGGGGGGGGGGGGGGGGAGAGCAAAAGCTTTAGCGTTACTTTGTCATTGTTCCTTGTCTGCTCCTCTTCCTACATTCTCTCACCTTTTTCTCGTCTTTTAATTTTTTTTGGACAGTTTTATAGGGGGGGGGGGGGGTGCGACCGCCCCCATCATTCCCCTTGGCTACATGGGTGCCCAAATCATATCCAATATCTGTTCTTACCTGATAAGTTTGGAGCAGACCTCATCTCCATTGATGCGTTCAGCAAAGTGTTCCCTCAGCTGATGAAAGATGGTCCGCAGGTCAGAGGGGAATGCTGCCGAGGAGTTGAGTATCTTACAGCAAACCATCTCACACATGATCATCAAAGATTCCTGGTTCTGTGTTACGTTACCTGTGACCACCTTGGTAGGATCAACCTCACAGTCTTCATTGGTCTGGTAGAGGTATTGGATGATGTCTCCTAGTGTGTCTTGAAGGTACTGCGCATAAAAGAACAAAATTATTTCACATTTGAAATTCATATTATTTCCTTCAGAGACAACATTATTGTGTTCATAATGTACATGGATGCAGGATGTGTTACAAAGAAGCTGGGAAACACCTGAAAAGCAGAGTTGTGTTCGGGACGATAAAGACATGATGATAGTAATAAAAGTATGTTAATATAAGAACATCATCACAGACATTACTTAGTGGTATCAGATGAATGAAATCAGAGAAAGGGTGAGGATGAAAGAGATTGAAAGGTATTTCTGAATTCAACAGAAACAGAAAGCCTTCTCATCCAAACTGACAACAAATCATATTATTAATAATTTCCCTCTCTTCTCACACTCTTGACTGGTCTATTTATAGAGGTAATGGATTAAATCAAGTGTGTCTTGAAGATACAGAATATACAAGTCACTAAATAATTTATTTACACTTGAGAAAAATATATGCTTATCATCCAAACCTACAACAATCTATATCTCTAACCCCCCCCCCCCCTCTCTTACTCTCACTACCTACTTGACATAGACACTGGATAGGGTCAGCAAAGGGTGGCTTGTAAGGTACTAAATAGACAAGTAAAAAATAAAAAGGATACACTACTTTTTAGTATGAAACACTCATAAAGACAAACACATATCAAAAAGATCTATCTCCTTACCTTCCCTCCAATAAGCTTCATGTACGCCTCCATTGATTTGGTTGCCATGGTATTTGCTCTAAACACCAAACTTTCTTCTTCTGCAAGGATAAAAACACCAAAAAGGAAAGGAATATAACTTAACATGATACAATGTTATATAATAGTTTCATATAGGACAACTCACAATCTTTTTCAAAATATCTAACAATCATTGACAGATTTTCATGAAATAAATGTCCTTGCAAAATTGATTACTAAATAATGAATATAAAACATCATTCTTGCCCACATTATAAAAAACCCCAGCATAATCTTACTACGCATACATACTGTGAGCTACAGAGGGAGCTATTCAAAACATCAGCAAAGTACACTTTGACTCAAAAGTATTGGCATGATTGGAGAAATGAATTGATTGATAATGAAGGTAATACATTTTGAATGCATATTATGATTCAGTGAAGTATAAACATGTAGTTCTAAGAAAAGAAGACGAGGAGATCAAGGAAAGAGAGAGGGAGGAAGGGAGGAAGGGAAGGATGGAGGGAGGGAGGGAGGGAGGGAGGGAGGGAGGGAAGGAGGAGGGAGGGGTGAGGGAGGAGGGAGGGATGGAGGGGAGGGAGGGAGGGAGGGAGTAAGAGAAAGGGAAAGGGAGGAGGGAGAAAGGGGAAAAAGAGGGAGGAGGGAGGAGGGAGGAGGGAGGAGGGAGGGAGGAGGGATGGATGGTGGGAGGAGGGAGGGAGGGAGGGAGGGATGGGGAGGAGGGAGGGATGGAGGAGGGATGGTGGGAGGAAGGAGGAGGAGGGAGGATGGTGGGAGGAGGGAGGGAGGGAGGAGGGAGGGAGGGAGGGAGGGAGGGAGGGAGGGAGGGAGGAGGGAGGAAGGGAGGGAGGGAGGGAGGGAGGGAGGGAGGGAGGGAGGGAGGGAGGGAGGGAGGGAGAGGGAGAGAGGGGTGAGGGAGGAGGGAATACAAGGGTTAAGGGGAGTCAAAAAAAGCCGAAGAGAATGGAGTGATTCAGATGATTTAATGGAACAGGGAATATAGGAGAGAGTGAGAGAGACTGTGTGTGCCAAAATAGAGAAACTGACAAGATACGAGAGAGAGAAAGCAAGAGAAGAAAAGGGAGAAAAGACTGATGACCTAAAATGCTCTAACATAGGACAGTGAGACAGCCTGGTTACGGTGTAAGCCGACTGGTTCATAGAGTTCATCCAGGATCAGGGAGTTCAACTGGTACCAAAGAGAGAGAGGTGAACAAGAAGGCCAACGAAGCCTCCAAAACAAAACAATGCCATCATCACCTCTCAATTCAGTGTGTTAAGTGGAGTGGCACTACAACAGGCACCTCGTAGTCTGAATGAACTGAAAACTAATTTCCTCTTCAGTCGTTAAGTCTTCTTCACTAACTCTATACTCCCTGGCTATCACACCATACACACACTCTCATCGAAACTTTGGTGACACAAATCCTGAATGGTTTCAGCCACTCTTATCATCTCTAAAAAGCTGACATAAATTTCTAATGTCATTAAAAAAAAATGTTTATGAGCTGAATTTGGAGACTTGACTCATCTGATTTATCCAAGAAAATATTTCTAGAGTGGCAACAAATTTCATGCTGCATGTACATGTTTATGTTTCTTAACAAATTGCTTACTAACAAGCATACACATGCTTTCTTAGCAATCAGGTAAAATTAACCAACCATAACCAAAACCATAACCATAACTAGCTATTAAATACTTTATTATAATTATCATGCTCACAGAAAGGGCAAGAATCAACAGAATCATATAGGATCAAAATAAATGTATGAAACGATATACCCAGTAATGAGGAAAGTTCTATATTCCTTAAGGCCATGTAAAATTGATTCCTAGTTTCTCGTCTGGATGTTTTCAAATTGATAATGAGGGGGCTCCATGTTATTTGGTTATTGGTATTTTGATATTTTTCTTGTACATACAATGCTATTTGGTCACTTTCAACACACACACATTTTTATTTTTTGTTTTCAATTTCATTTGTATATGCACTAAAGTGGGTAAAATCAATGTGAAAAACAATGTGAAAATACACGACATTAACTATTTCTTTGGCACCTAATTCTCTTGATAAAAGAGAACAAAAAAAATTTTGAGGTGGCCCAAAGACCCCTGGAGGAGATTAGAATATACCTTGTCTACATGTAGCATACAGAGTTGCACACAACACATATTCATTGTGTACAGTACAGCAGTAATGATTATTAAAATTAGTGGGTTATAGTAACCGACCATGATAAACTCATCAACGTGGCTATATGTACAAATTAATATATACTCCCAGTTATAAAGGTCACCTGTGCTTGCATATGTATTGAAGTTGAGCGGCTTTGTTTTTGTTTTTTTGTTTTGTTTTTCTCAATGAGAGGATAAGGAAGTATAGCTCACTGCACCCAATCACAATTCATCAAGTAACTGAGAGTTTTGAAAATGACAGTCGAAAGGCAGATAGTCTACATACACAGACACTATTTGGAAACCAAGCATAATTTGTGGTGATATGCTTCATGAGATTTCTGAAAGAGATATCATGAACAATGAATGGTTTGGAATGCATCATTTGGGATAATATTGTTGAAAGTTTAGTGGGTTTAGGATGAAACCTATTTCAGGTGAATTTCGTACAAATCTCTCTCTCTCTCTCTCTCTCTCTCCTATACAACTAAATATATGCTGTTGAACTGTTTCTGTCTCTTAGTCCTGTTATATATCAATTCATGTCTTCTCTTGATTTTCTCCTGTAGTTCCACTGTATATTGATGAGAGTCATTACTAATGCTCCCCCTATTCCCAGTGTATGTAAATCTATGTCATCTATTGTTGCTATTTTCTCTCTTATGGGGTGTTGCAAGAAGGTTGCAATTAATTGCAATAATTGCTAATTTTGAAACAACCATTCTGATTGGCTCAGGGTCTGCCCTTTTAAGAAGACATGCATCCAACAATGATTTTGATTGGCCAGTGACAATCAGTTGCAACTTGCAATCGATTGCAACTTTCTTGCAACACCCCATTAGTCTCATTGTACATAAAGTACAAAAATCTAGGTCACTTATTCTTTCCCACGATCCCATCATGTATAAATAATACCAGTTCTCTCCCACAATCCCCCGTCATATATAAATTCATTTGGCGTACTAATGCTTTCCCTTAGTCCCAATGTATATAAATCTGTGTCACTTACTGACGCTCTCTGTCTCTTTCATAGCCATCTCTACTAGGAATTCCTTGGCTGATCCTAAGCAATGAAGGATCTTCATGAGTGAGGTTGCGACCTCTTCTTTCGTCTTCACCACAAGGTCTTGCTCTAGCCTCTGGCATAGCGTCACTGAGTGTTCTTTCAAGTACTGTAAGTGGGAAAGAAAAAAATGGTTAAGGAAAGTTGATGGATTAAAGACTAACATGAGTTCTGGTCAAGGGTTTAACAATGTGAAAGAAACTGTTTCAATGAAATGGGAAAGGCTGATTAAGTAGTAATAAAAATTGGTACACACTTTGATTTTTTCAAATTATCAACAAAAAACCCCCCCCCCCCCAAAATAGAAAAAAATATATATTTACTTTTGCTTACTAATAAGATTCCAGATTATCATGTTACATGTTGGGAGCCAGCGCTTTAAAGACTTTTTACTGCCTTCTTGGTGGTTCCCTCCACAATGATATCATACATTTTCTTCCTTTTTAGTCCTATTTTGATGTTCTTCTTCATACTTTTGTTTGTTTTCATATTGCTGTGGAAATAAAAGAAGTAAATTGAATTAAAAATAATAAAAAATCTTACTGAAAACAACATGCACTGCACAAAGAAATGGGTACATGGGATTACAGTGTACATGTAAATGTTTAAGCTGAACACTTGAGCTGTTCTTGTCTTCTCTCTCTTTCTCTGTTTACTAGAGGTGTCATGGTGTAGTGGTTCATTCACTTGACTCTCATTTACAGGGATGAGTGTTCAAATCCCAGCCCAGCACTTATGTCTTTTGGCAAGACATTAATCCATGTTTGCCACTCTCCAACCAGTTTGGGTGTAAACAGGGACCTGGGGAGCATTTCATCAACATTTGTCTGACAAGTTGTCAGATTTGACATCTTTCCTTGATTTTGATTGGCTGAGAAGCATCGTTACTATGGCAACTGTCAGATAAAACAGACTTTGTCGGATAAAACATCCGACAAGTCCTTTCATGAAATGCTCCCCAGATATGCTGCAGAGGTACTTATTTGGCAGCTGAGCTATGACCCAGGTAATAATCTTAGAGCCCCATGAGCATCATGACATGATGTACCTGAGCGCTATACAAGAAGCCACCTTTATTCTTATTATTACATGTACATGTATCCCTTCCTCTGACTTCATCTCTCCTCCTGTGCCTCTTTATTTCTGACTAAATGTTCTCTTCCTATACATCTTCCTCATTTATTTATGACAAGGGCGTGTTCATGTCTCTCCAACCATGCCAAGTACAATCCCAGGTACACATGGTCGGAAGCTGCGGTCACCGGCTTTTTGGCTCGGCTTTCGGGAGTAGCTTTGGATGATTTATGAGGAAGCTAGCTGACTGTTTGGGTAATTTGGTTAGAGGAAGTCTAGCTCATATCTCTTGTCTAAGTTTGAAGGATTTCCTATAGAGCCAGCAGAGGGGTCCATGCAGGTTGATGAGATCGGATAATAGGAGCCCGACATTGCATGTCATGGAAATGTCAAAATCTTCATAGAAATCATCCCTTATATCTATGAAAATCTATGTAACAAGACAGAAATCAACCTTTATCTCTTTTTCTTTTAATCTTATCAATGAATCACTCCTCTTGCTGTGTTTAACAACAGGTTGGCATTTTCAAAGCTCTTCAGAAAAGCTGATATATATCATTAACCTCACATAAAGATTCTACATACTTTTATGTAGGTAGTGCTTTGAAACAGCATGATAATATATAACATATCTCTAGCTGAGAATGGTTTGACAGACAAAAATTGAATTCATGACTGAAAAAAGAGACTATCTTTTATCGAGATTACAAAGACCTACAAGACAATGAAGGTTAAGTCTGAGCATTGTGAGCAACCAAATACTGATTAAGATGACAAGAAAAAACATTTTTGCTCTAGTTTCACTTATGCCTCATTTACAGAAAATTGATTCTCACAGAATATATTGTCTGTTTAGAGCCAGAAGTGTGTTGGATCAAATACTCTCTGACTCTATGCAGAAAAACTGATGATTCCAAAAAGGGGAAAGTATGTCTTTGGAGTTTCACAAAGTCTTCTGAACTCACCTGTGCGAATTCTGAGTACTGGCTGATAGGTAGAATGGAGATGTTTTGGTAACGAGCTTTTATCCTTAATGAAGGGATCTCCCCTCTGAAGTTGATAGGACTAGATACACGGTACCTGAGGTAAAACAAAACCAAAAAGAATATTTTATAAGATATATAAATGTTGAGAAGCAATGGCAAGGATTACTAGATCAAACGACTTTATTAGCTCATACATATCCTCTTGAGCATACCTGAAACCTGTCTTAGTGGCCATCTTTCCACGAAGGTCATAGTGGTCACTTGCATTGTCTCTCTGAAGGAGAAAGGTGTGTTATAGAACCTGCCTTTAGCAGCCACTTGTCTGCAATGGCCATTTTTTTCTGTTCCTTTGGTTATGCAGGTTTGAATGTACTTGTTTATCTCAAAATAGTCTTTTGGGAAAGGATATTTGAACATTTTCCTTTTAGAATTTGTTATCTTGATATAACCACTGTCAAATGATGTCTGCCTGCATAATTCATGAATCTGCTTTTAATTTAACAACAGATGATGTCTTTATGTGCAAAATCATTTTTACATACAGGAATGTGGATATTTGATAATGTCTATGGCACTTGAAAGGTTAAAAATGTATGCTATTTTCACCAAAAGGAACTAGTCTTTTATGGTTACTGCTACATATTCTGTATATGGGTGAAACACTAACAACTAAAATGTACACTTACCAACTCTCTACTGTTGTTTTACTATTAACCATGTTGACTGGTATCGAGACTAGCCCTGAAGAAAAGAAACAAAAAGGTGAACAAAAATATAATTGAAAGGGTATTTCAAACAATCATCAGATAAAAAAAATTTGTATGATGCCGAAATATGAAGAGCAAATATGGTTAGGTGTGTTGGTTGTGGTGTGCCACTTGTTTGCTAGATATAAAAAAAACACAAATTACAAAAACAACTATGCAGAAGTATGAGATCCAATGCAAATTACACTTTTTTGCTTTGTTGTTAGAGAGTAGCAAGACTAGGTTTTGTTCTTACCTATATAATTCTTGTCTCTCCTCTTCTTCTTCTCTATCTCTTTATATACATGTACATTGACTGTGTCAACAGCTGGCAAGCATCTAAAATTAAACAGAAGATAAAATCATTGTTAAAACCATACCTTTTAAGTATTACAGAGATACATATAAATAAAGGTTTTGTCTAAAAATGGATATCAATAAGCCGCAGTCATAAAGCAATATTTACTCAAAGCTTATCAAATGTATTGACTTAAGCTGGCAATATCAATTACTACATCCAATTACTCATTACAAATTTTATTTTAAAGAAAGGGTCCAGCTCTAGCTTTCTATATATATATATATATATATATATATATATATATATATATATTTTTTTTTTTTTTTTTTTGGGGGGGGGGGGGGTTGTGATGAGGGCACTGTCCTCAAGAAAGCCTTAGAGGTACATGTATTTGTATAGTGATTGATTTGGCAATGAGAATAATCAAGGCTTTATTATGGAACACAAAAGAATATCTTTAACAGAATCATCAAGTATAACAGCGAGGAATCTGATCGTTTTCTCCCGGTTGCTATGGCAACAGCATGGTCTATGCTGGCCTCAGGAGTCAAAGTGTTTCCTGAGCCACACAAACAATATAAATCTTCTCAAATTTAATTCTTAAGCCCCATAAATCCACTGAGTGTTTAAATCTCATTTAAAAGGCAAATATCTTTTCACACATTGGTTGATGTATAATTTCCTTTGACAGACTCCTTGCATGTAACGTACAGGAGATTGACTATTCGCAGCAAGACTTTTCAAACAATGTTTGCTGAGAATGGAGAAAGGCTTGTCAACATAACCTTGTGAGACTAGTAAAGAAAGTGAGACACCAATTGACAAGACAAACTTGCATTGTACTGGAAATTCTTTTCTAATGTAGAGGTGACTTTTCAGAAGTGAAACTAGAAGAATGATTCAATTCAAAAAGTAAAAGCAAGGAAAATGATAAACCCGTTGAGCACGAATTGAGTTTGGGTATAATACACATTTTCCATAGACCCCAGTTATCTTGGGCAAGTATTCAACTGGTTAACCCATTCGTGACAGAAATTATTTAAAGCCTAATTTGATCAGCTTTTATTCTTCAAATTGGCAACACCAACATTTTTATTTTATTGCTACATTTTTCTTATAA
>CM057165.1:1927935-2136975 GCA_029962745.1 Echinometra lucunter
CATTGATAATAACAACTTGGGTGTTGCAACATTCATTTCAACATTTTCCAAACCATCCCCCTCCCAATAAATAAGTAAAGTGCAGAGATAAAAATCATTGCCAAGAATCTGTGATCACATCAACACTACATCCACAATGATAAGATCAGAAACCCATGCCAAAAACTAAGGAACATCTTTCGTAAGTCTAAAGTGAGATAAGATCATCCGCAATCAACATGACATGAGTAACAGATAAAATTTAAAACAGATAAAGTTTAAAAACCACAAACATCTCAACAGACAAAAAAGATGTACCTGGCATGATGCGGTAAGACACAAAGTGAAAAAAATCTAATGCCAGTGACTGTCGCAGTTGTGTTTTAACAGAATGGTTACTAAGATTAGGGTGGATATCATGAAAAAATCAATTAAGTACTATTTAATACACACCGTGCAGGTTAACCAAACCTATTAGATACTATGAACCAAAATATCTATCAACAGTGAAAAGACTGTCGACCAGATTGTTAGTGATTAGAAAGTTAAGTACAATGTCACATTGTAGTCTCTATGGACTATCCAATTGAAAAGTGATCATAATTATCCACAATGGACAAAAAGAATGAAAAGATTTCTGATCAGATTGTAGATTATGAGCCAAGAGTTTAGGAAGTGATGGCAGATTTCTTGTATGTTTACAGCCAAGCCAAGATAATCCCATGTTCAGACACAAAAAATTTGTCGTATGGCTATACCATAATGGTATAGCTATACCAAAAACAGTATAACTATATGATGGATTTGTGTGTCTGAATGCTGATTAAAGAAACAACGTATAAAGAAACATCATATAATGAAACTAGGGTCTGAGCATTGTTTCGAACTAGAACTCAATAAAGAATCACAGTTCGTGTGTGTCTGAACGTACATGTATGGCAAACATAAAACCGTATAACTGGGCGGGGCTTAAAGTGATTACACAATGGTAAATATATTTTTTGATATATGATCGAGAATAGAATTCTAAGAAGAATAACATGAAAAATTTGATGATTTTCAATTAAAATCAATGCATTTTGGCTAATTTTCTCATAAAAAGTCAAGAGTTGACCAAAAAATTTGAGTATGAGGTATGACGTAAAAGTGGGTACCCAGCTTCGCGCATTGCAGTTGTGCTGCACGCTAGACTGTACAATTTATATCATACCTTGCACGCATTTTGCTAGAATTGCGCGACAAGGTACCCAATTTGACGTCATTTTGACGTCAAAGTGGGTACCCAGTTGAAACTGGGTCACAGTTGAGGGGTCAAAAATATCCTGAAATCTTATCACATTTGGGGGTTTCCTTGGCAACAGGACTTAAAATTTTTTTTTATAGGCAGATGATGTTCTGCTAATAAAATCATGCTCTTTTAAATGAACTAAAATTGCTTCAGCATTGGGCACCCCCTTTAATGTAAGTGTGGTCTAAGGAGACATGACCTTGCCATGACAACATGTGCAGTAGAAAAATGTGCATCTATAGGATGTTTTTTCTGAGAGGTCGGGATATGTGTCTGAACGGTTCATTGGCTATATGATGGCAATTTTATAAACGTTTCTTTATCAAGTTTTGGTGTAAATGTTTTGTGTCTGAACAGGGTGTTTCTTGGCAAGGGATTGAGATGTCTTCCTGATGTGGGCTAAGTTTGGAAAGGTTTCTTGGGAATACTGCGGTTCATTGAACACTAGGAAGTATTGGCTACATGGTAAAATTGCCTTGTTGGCACACTTCAGTTCCAAACTTGAACTAACATCAAAAGTAAACACTATAACTGAATTAACCTGTTTTATATTTAGTCTGAGGATGATACAAAGCTACAGATTAAACTAAGAATGTGTTTATTGAAGGAACTCGATTTCTAGAAATTAGAAAGGGGTACTCGAGCCGCGAACACAAATCGCGCTCACCACGGGTGGTCTCTCTGGATGTTGTGTTTATCATCAAGATCCGAGTTCCCGAAATCCTCAAACCGCGCCTAGCTGCAAGATGACTGAAGTTCCCAAATGAAACGCGACTGAAATCGCGTTGTGTTTATTGCAACGACTTGAGTCGCCGATCTCGTTCAACGGGTAATCAAATCCCCCTTTTTTTGCAGAACTCAAGTCCGGTACGCTAGTTCGGTAATCAAGTCGCCGTCGTGTTTATCAAGGGTAACGGGTAAGCTAGTTCAGAACCTGAGTTGCTTATTAGCCCTCTGTTACCCTCAATAAACACGCTCTATCTGGAAGTACTTGTTAAGCTGTTGAATACTAAGTCAAGATAACTTGGGCTGAGGACTATGGAGAATGTATGTTACACTGAAATCATATCGCGCTCAATAGGTTAAATGAAAGCAGAATCAAAGTAAAAAAAAAAAAAAGATGTCGAAAGTTCAACCTGCTTTAATGATTCCCACATCATGAACTACTTGACTGATCAAAAATATTTTGCACCTTTCATTTGTTTAACCCAATGGACACTAAAGCAAGATAACTCAGCTCAAGTTAGGGTCTATGGAAAATCTGTACTACACTGAAATCAAATCGTGCTTAACAGGTAAGCATTCAACTTTAGGAGGAAAAAACTTCACAGCATCTTGCTTTGGTTTGAATCTTGCTACTAATTAGCTGGAAATCTGATAAATAGTTTTTTGAAGGCCTATCAACACTGCACAAAATCTTTAACCCGCTGACAAGTGAATTCTTTCAATCCCATTGGCTTATACAGGGGTCATCTGGTACCCAAGTAGCTAATGGGTTAAATGTAACTTACCTGAAAGTGAATTGTTCTCCCCAGAAGACCATGTCATTGCGTTGCTTGGGAGTCGTTCTAGCGTAGAGATTATCATCAAGACATATCTCACAGAAGTACCTGAAAACATCAAGGACATATAGTGATTCAATACTAGAAAACATTCATGAAAAGTACAAAGAGCTTTTAGAAAACACAAACTACTATGTGTCAGGGGAAGGACACACTTGATTCAAACAGATAATAAGAAATCACTGATAACAGCAAAGTACAGAGTTATATAAAAAAATAGCTGAATTAGTACCTCAGAGAGTCTACAAACATCAAAGATTTAAAAAAAAGTAGGAAAGAGGGAGGGGAGGAAGTAGAGTTTCCAGAAAAGACAAAATCCAAGCATCTGCTAGTTCTACACATCAGAAGAAGTTTACTCCGGTCATCTAGCTGACTGGGTCATAAAAATTACAAACAACAGAGAAAGAATCACTTAGAAAGTGATTTTCTAAACAATAAGCAGGACTTGAAATTACATAATAATGAAAAGGCAAATATTTTGTTTGCTTTAGTTTGAATGCCTGTACACATTTTGAAAGAGTCACAAACTGAAAAATCTATATTATTCATTATATGATAATCAAATACAATTCTGATATAAAAGGAAGAAAATAATGCAGTGCAATATTTCCTGATAGAACATACAAATGACAAAACATATTAACAGGAAGCACAGGTTTACTAGGAATACAACTTTCCAAAAACAGTTGCAAAGGATTGGAAGCACAAAGGCTACAGTTAAAGCACAAGAACGATTGTGTTCATGCATGCAGAGTACGTGCTAAATGTTTTTTTTTTTAAGAAAAGGATCTTGCATACAGGTGTAAAGTGCAAATTCAAAAGGACACTGATGTAAACAGCCCATGTTTTAGATTGAGATGCTATTTTCACATTTGAAAGTTTTATTTTGTGTTGTTTGTATAACTGTAAATCTCTATTTACTCATTTATTTACTTAGCAGGGGAGGAGGAGGGGGAGGGTTGCAAAAACCAAAGCTGAATTCAAATCATCAAACAAATATTAAAAATAATATCTTTTTGTATCAATGCTATTAGAGTGTTTTACATTCAGTGCTATTCATTAAACTGATCTGAAGTTCCATTGAATATGAACGTGCCTTTCTCCATTATTTGATAAAAATATGAAACAAATTCTATCACTGAACATCACTCTATTATGTGCTTACACCACTTATACTAATACAACACCACAATGTGTGTATGTCTATATTTGAATAGTATCCTTCACAATTTACTCAGCACTATTTACCCACTCTCTACCGCCTCAATCCAATAAATACTTTCCCCTACAGTGCTAATATGTTTGCATTGATTTTCCATGTCTAACTGTTCTGTTTTCCGAGCCATATTGTTTTAAGCAGCAAACCCTCTCACGATATTGACTAGGCGATATGAACGTGAGATATTCCAACTATGCCTGGCATGAGTCATCTAAAGAGAGAGAGAGAGTGCAGTGCGATGGAGATCTATGAAATGCTACTGTGCACTGGTGTACGGTAAACATGCACCTAAGCAAAAAAAAAAAAAAAAAAATGACTAAAAGCAATGATTAATGGATTCTGAGTTTTGCTCGAACGAGTTTGGTCCCAGCAGTGGCTGCAATGTAATCTGAATTAAATTTGTTAACCCCTACAGCTTCATTAAGTTTTACTAACATGCATCACAGATAAGTTTTCATGAGATTAGTTTTTATTTATGGTTACAATTCTTGAATTCATTTTGATGCCAAGGGTGTTCTGTGATAAATGAAATCAAACCTTTATGACTCCATTATGAATTTCTAGAATATCACTTACTTTCCTTACCTAACCCCAACTGAATGTTAACCCATTCGTGACAGAGGTCCACATTTTGTGGTTTGACCTAATAACTTTTGATGCAGAGCCCTAAAAATTATACCAAATACATGAGCAGAAAGAGCAAAAAAATCTACACAAACTGTGCCCATTTTGGTTGCGTCAATATTTGTTGTTTGATGCTGAAATTTTTTAAAAGGAAAATAAGCATTAAAATCCTTAAATTGGCAATGTGATAGAAAGTTTAAAATCACCATTTTCCCCTGCAAATTGGCAACTTTTTGACTTCTCATCATAATTTCTGTCAATTTATATTCATTTCAGATACATCACGATATTTAAAAATGTAGCAATAAAATAAAAATGTTGGTGTTGCCAATTTGAAGAATAAAAGCTGATCAAATTAGGCTTTAAATAATTCCTGTCACGAATGGGTTAAATCAAATATCAAACTTACATTGATAGTTATAAGACAACCATAAGTGGAACTTCAATGGGGTATGAAATAAATTCAGACAAACTCCATGTAAATACACACGTGATTTTAACTTCACATTTGATATATGAGTCATTCCATTCATCATGGTTCATTAAAGCATCCTCATTTCCTATGTTTATAGTCTGTTTACTTTTACATAATGCCATACTAAAGAAATTTCAAAACATTAACATACTATAATTATACCACTTACCAGGAAAAATAATTGTATACTGCTAGCTAGTACATGTGAAATGACCCCCATAAACTTTACTTTCACAGTGAAAAGAGCACAGAACAATATATGTATCAATCAATACTATGCATGTCTACCAAACACAGCATTACAATCACTTCTCCTCTACACTAAAGGAATTATTACTCTTACAAGCATAGCCTAATGAATTTAAGTGATTATGGTCACAATGCAACTAATTTGCAAAATTAAAGAAACACAAATTTACATACAAGTATGTCATAAAATGGGTGAATGCACAAGTAGGACTCTAGATGTAATTATACCAATTAGTCTAAATATGAACTGGTTTTTTTTTCTATGGATATTGAATGGTCCGTATCGATGCTCATGCCAGAGGTAATAAACTCACATTGTAATGATCTTATATGATAATCAGACCTAAAATATTCTAGTCAGCTTCTTTCAATTCATGTTTTCATGAAACCTTTCCAGTAAAGTTTTAGTTTTCATCTTTTATTGTCCAAACATACCGGTGGATTGAAATTAAATATCAAAATTACAAAAATAATAAAATAAACATTACAATAAATAAAAATATATTACAGAAAAATATATTTCATAAGAATCCTCAATAATCTGGTAATGAATTAAACCGAAAATAAGCAAGTTTGTTTCTCTTTTCGTTACTTAATAGTCAAACTAATTCTGTTTCCAACCTCTTTGATAATCAACACACACCAAACAATGTGATCACCACCCGCCCGCAAACTTAACAATAAAAACCACAAAGCAATGTGGTCCTGGTGTACACCTATGAAATGAAAATGATAATGAAATAACAATAAAAAATACTGCAAACTCTAAACCTGATTTATTGATCAGTTGTACACCAAGTAATGTTTTCACTTTTGCACGACTACTGTCAAAGTATGGAAAAAAATGCGGGTAAAAATCTTATGGCTTACATAAGGGAAGGGGATACATTTGGTTGTAAAACAGATAGACAAACAAACAAACAAACTAACAAACTAACAAATACCATCAAATTCATACAGAATGCAGTGAAGGTGATTACTTTTTACTGATGCTCTTGCATAATGATATCTCACAAAAATATGACTGCCACAATATTTAACAAAAATATATAAATGAAAGACAGCTGTGAATAAGACTACTTTGATATATGAGTGTTGGTATTGAAATGTATTTACTTACTCTCTTCCGTCCCAACTGTAGCAAAATTTTTATGTTTTTAGTGAGATAATAAAGAACTGATTAATTTATGATGTCTCAAGTGTAAATTGAAATGGGAGTGCCTGAAATGTATTTTTACTGATAGTGCAGAGTACAAAAGGTGCAGGAAAAGTATGAGTGAAAATTTAACCCTAAAACATTTCTGGATACTATATATTTATGTAAAAAGTTTAGATTTTATAAATCTATAACAAAATAATGATTCCATACTTTTTAAAATTTAGAATCTAATGTCAAATAATGATACTTTATCTAACTATAAGATGAGCCATCAAGATTTCATTTTTTTCATTCCATACTAAGAATTATCATTACTACTACTCTTACAGATAATAAATTCAGTAACTTTCCTCCATTTAACCCATAGAGGTACAGTGTCTCCTTTAGGAGACGCTTTGGTAGTATCTGCTGATCAAGAATGCTGGGCATCACACATTATACATGAGCAGAAAGAGAAAAATTCACTGAAAGTTTTGAGTCCATTCCCAATGCCGTACGTTGTTGCGTTTTCGAATAAGAGCAGTTTGAATATAACTAATCATTAAACTCTTTAAATTGGCAATGCAGTGAATATCATATAATCACCATTTCCGTGTTGAAATTGGCAGTTTCAGCTTAAATTTTGCAATCATAATTCATTTTGGTTCATGTTATATCTATAATTATTTTTTTCAAATCATGTAAGAGTGGAAAAAAATAATATTTGTTGCCAATTTGAGGATTGACGATGATTAATTTAGACCTCTAAAAAGCTCTGTACTTCTATGGGTTAAAGTGAATAAAAAGGAATAACATCTGAAAGTAACCTGATAAAACTGAACCTGCATCTAGTAATCTGGAGCATAGATCACTATATTAGAAAAGCTTACCTTTAAGTAGTAAGAGTACAGTATGACTTTCACACTCACAGAGAATGGGAATCCCCCTTCTCCATGAGATTAAGTTTACTCAAGATTATCTTTCAAATATAGAAACAGAAAAGGCAACCAACTCTAGACCTAGTTCATTTTATATTCTTTAAAAAGGAACAACTCTTTCTGCTTCACAGACATACTTGCAAAATCCTGGACAGTAAAAGGAAAAGGTGAAGAAAAAAGGGTGTCTGTATACCTGATTTTCTTGTCAGTTAATGGTATTATGTTGTGGATAATGGAGATTATAGGATGTGGATATAGATGGATGAAGGGGATAGAAAGAAAAGAGAGAGAGAAAGAAAGAGGGAAAGAAAGAATAAAAGAGAACAAGAAAAAAGAGAGAGAAAGAAAAAGAGAGACAGAGGAGTGGTTGGGAGACAATAATGATGAAGAAGACTGTACTCACTTTTTCTTTTGAGGGATGTTCTTTGCCTCCACCACCCATATGTTGAGAGAAGAGTCCGTTCTTCTTCTCTCATCTTTGTCAGGGTAGTGTGCACTCAATATGCTGGGAGGTAGAAACAAAAGGAACATAGAAGTAGAAAAAAATTGAATTACAATTTCATATTCATTCTTTATTACTGCTGGAATAATTCAGAAAAAATACTGATGAGCATTCAATACACTGAGAGAAATAGGAGAACATCATATAAGATTGACAAGAAATTGAGTAATTATTATTGGTGGAATAATATTCATATATCTTTTATTTGTTATGACACAGCTCTACACCAGGGCTCAATACTAAGAGGCACCCAGAATATTATGCTTACAGCCCCCTCCCCCATCTACAACTTTATATAGGGCTAGGGCTCAACATACCCTAAAATTTTAAGCCAGACCCCTACAAAAAAAGTTAGTGCAGAGCCATGTCTATATACCTTCACTATGTGAAACTATAAGGCAAATTTGCCGTGTTCATCATATGTCTGCAACAAATGTCATGCTAAATAGAGCAATTCAAACCTATATTTACAAGTTCAGCAGTCCTTTAAAATTCATATACTAAATGTAATTAATTACTTGCAGACCGATCAATTAGCCTTCGTTCATTTCCATGTATAAATTGCACAGGAAACAATTTATATTTCCTGAAGGTTATTTGACTTTTGGCTAACACAGCTACTAAAAGTGCTAAAACTCTGTCTCGGAACTTAATGTTTAAAAGAAATTTTGTCCGTGAACAACTTTAATTCTTGTAAATATGTGATATCATCATGCCTCAAAAATCATTATATAATGCATTAATTTCACATTTCTCTATGTTTGTAAATGTTTAATTTGTCAAAAGCAAAAGAGAATGTATTATCATAATTTATGTACAGAATGTGCATAATGCATGGAACAAATGAAAAGTTAAAAGTGCTTTTGAGATGGTGCTTATAACTATTTTCATGAGGATAAAACAATCTTTTATGAGAAAGAGAAAACAGATATGATGATGCAAACCCATCTTATCCCCTGAAAGATATTGGTTTCCAGGATGATGTCATGAAAACCGTTATCTATTCCTTTTTGACATTTTCTCCATAATGTCATATGATCTGGGCTGGCGATATGATATGACGGAATGGATTTGTTTGTTGACACGGAGGGATATTTTTAGTGGTGTCAACTACCTTTCTGTTGGGCAATTACTGTCTTGCAGATAATGCTATTTGGCACCTGCAAGGTAGCAGTGAGCCGCTTGACCAATTAACATATCACGCACATTGAAGAAAAAGTTTACTAAAGTTGGGAAATGTTTGGATCTAGAAAGAATGGCTCATTCTTTCTTGGGAATAACTCGCACACCCAAGGACAATTAGCAAAGTCTGAGTTCTGTCGGTGCCAACATTGAGGAAAACTTGATTATCCCAAGCATCACATTGAAGAGCTCCTGCTCACGTCGACTCTCTTCTGAGAACTTTGTCAGAGTATTGTGGGTAAAATAAATCAACTGATCCTTTACTACCAAAAATGATAAAATATCTGAATCACAAGTAAAAAACCATTTGATTAAATCTTTAACCAGATGAGTACAGTTCTATTGTATGTTTCAGCATTCAAACACTGCCAAAACCTAGCAAAAACTTTCCTCCTAACACTGTTGTCTAAGTGCACTTCTTCAAGTTTGTAGATATATTCTAATGTTTCTATACTTATCAAACCTAAAAAAGGCCACCAAATGACAAATTCACCCCACAATATATGTGTACACTATGTGTATATTACAAGTCCAGAATAGGGCCTGCGAATTTGCATTTGGGTACACGCCATCTTTGGCTTGCAGAAGGTTTAAGATCACAAACACGGAGAAATTTCTCCTTTTAAAAAAAGTCATCTAAATTCTGGACTAGGGTATGCAGTGGACTTATAGATTCATTCAACTTGTTGCTCTTTATTCTTGCCATGAAATTTTGATGAAACATGAGGCCAAACAAAATTTTACAGCCCTATGATTATCAGCAAATGAATAAGGTTCACTGTCCTTTGACTCAATGAGAAGAAGATAAATGCAACATAGAAAATGAAGGGGAAAAAAGAGAAGTAGTTAAAATTCTCATCTCAGAGTGAGAAAAATTGGAAGAGGAATACAAAAAAAGGAGGAAATTCAGTCAAATCTTGCCTGTCATCATTCTCTATTCTGGTCAATGAAACCCCCTCCCCCTCTCCTTACCCCTTGTCAAATTCTCAAATTGGCAATATCCTCTCTGTGGGTGTATAATAATGCTGTTACTTTTCACTCCTTCAAGTCTTTCTTCTAATTCAGGGCCCATCACTGCTTCATAAATAGCTACTATGCAAATATAGACAGGCTGGCTGAAACAATTTCTGGAAAGACGGATCTTTGTGTTGCCTTCTTTCCCACTCATTTTCCTGACATTAAACATTTACAGCTTGATCATTTTAATTTTATGATGAATATCTTCAAGTGCAAGCTTCTATCTTCATGTCATCGACCTCCAAGGCCCCAAATGTGATTTTAGGAAGGTAAAACTTTGTACAATATCTCACAGAGACTATAAAATCATTACAATCAGAGAGAACGGTTCTACCAAAGATATCAGGATGACTGCATTAGAATATTTAAGTTTTGGTCAGGCTTCTAGGTTCTGATAGTATCTCCAGCTATGATTAATGTAAATTAATGTAAATATTCAGATAAAGTTTTGTTTTCAATCAAACCTTAGACAAACTAAAAAATTTTCATCCTTTCGGCCATGTTTTCCACTGGTCCCATGAATATTGTTTCAATGTCATTATAACCAAGCTATACAGGCTTATTTTATAGAAATCAATCCTTTTAATTCCTATTCTTGTTATCATAAAGGTTGGTGTTCGGGCAGCGAAATTTTTTCCCCTGAACCTTTGGGGCTAAATGATATGATTATTCATGAGTTGTGGCTTGGGAATAAGACTGTGCATGCGCGTGGACTTGGCCACAGCCTTCTCATAATGTAAATGTGTAGGCTATATAGCCGAGTATAGTACCAGACGCGTGCGTGAGTGATGCCGTGTCGCTTCGCGAGAGCGCTGTGTATAGTTAGGCTACAAATGACGCTTGAGGAACTTCGGGCTTTTTGTTTGTTTGTTTTACTTTTAGCTTTTCATGGGTCCAACAATTAACTGTATTTTACCTTGGCCTTAGCACAGGCTTACTTAGCTCGGTCTCGGAGAGCTATAGAACCTAGTCGAATGAAAATTGCCCATGCACTCTCTCAGATCTCATGCACGCTCATCACTCTTCGTCATCTATACGTCTGACACTCAGTCTCAGTCAAGCCACACAGTACAGTCACACTCAATGAAATAAACAACGTCCACGCGCATGCGTACTCTTATTCTGAAGACGCAAGTCATGAATATTCATGTGATGAAGCCCGAAAGGTTCAGGAAAAAAAATTCACATCCGGGCAAGCGTTAGGGTAACAGTGAAGTTTCAATGAAGCACAGGAACACAGGAATAATAGGTTGATCAAGAATCTGGCTGATTTTGTAGCAATCTCTCCACTTCACACTATCTCCTACACCAACTCAACCCATGTGGGTACCTGGTAGGATTTATTCCTTGAAAGCACTGAGCACTATGGCTGCTTTAGAGCTAAAGCCAGAGTTCTTGCATAGCTCTCATGTCTGTCAGGCTTGAAACTCCTGGCACTCCACTGTTATTTTAGCATGGCAGCCATTAAGGTGCTCTAGCATTTTGAGGAAATTCTTCCTACCAGGTACCCATTTACTACACTTGGGTAGAGAGTGGCAATTGTAGATTTAATGTCTTGCCAAAAGACACTGGTGCCACGGCAGGACTTGAACCGCGAACCTTGTGGTCTACAATCTGGCGATGTAGAACAAGACACCTGTATTATCATAATGTGATATGAGCTTTATAAGAATGGAATTTTGGAATCATTATTATTATCATTATTACCTCTCTATCCATTTATCTCTTTCACTAGACGACCTGCATGAGTAGTACTTGCTTCCTAAGGATGTCTTGATCTGAAAGCAATGATCCTGGCCCAGGATGCTAGAATGGAGTGGTCTGACAACCAGATCATTCCCAGCGAGGTCGATGACGTCCAGCGATGACCGCGGACCAAGGTTGAGGGATTCGTGAGACCGAGACGGTTTGATGTGGGGCCCAAACATGCTGGGACTGCAGTGAGGAAGACAAGAAGACAAGATAAAGATATTTAGTATGACATCATCAAGTGTTTTTAGACTAATTACAAAACTGGCTATGGTTATCCAAAGTCCTTTAGAAATTATGCCCCAGCTTCAATTTAAGCTGAAGTTGATAGACTATTTACCAATAGCACAAAAAGATAACCTTTAAAATTTTAAGGAAAGTTTGTTGGAATTGATAGTTATCAAATCATGATTATTCCATTAGAACTATTCAACATACTGGATAAGAGAAAAGAAAGGCAACTTCCTTGAAATTACAAAAAATAACAAATTTCAATGAGCAAATAAACCATGTCCTTCTGAATAGAAATGTTCATAACAAGTTTCACTGTAAAGATCATCTTAGTACATTAGTAATGGGTTAGCATAAAAACATATACTTTCAAAAACTCTTTCTGAAATACATGAATGTTTGTTGACAACTTGACATACATGTACTCAAAAGTCAGGATAGAAGAACAGTCAGTAAACTTCATGCTGTTTCTTTTCCACCACAAATAGTTTGAGTTGACTTTTCAAACTTTCACCAAGACAATAATACTCAGAGTAAAGCAAATCTATTCCTGTGGGATTCTCGGCTGTGCATCTCACTATAAATACGACTCGCCGCTGGTTATTTCTACGAACTGAAATTAGAATGACGTCAGTTCTTATTCCAAGACATGAGCCAGCGTGGGCCATTACAATACGACAAGCATTCCTATTCTGGAAAATCGGTTTGTGATTGTGGGATGAGTAAATGATTAACGACAGGCGGTATGTGTCGCATAGCACAGGAGTCATGGCTACCCAGCAAGGCCTATACTCACTGCTGGAATCTGTTGGTGAGTATACCTGCAGGAAGTGTTTCTCTGGTGTACTCACAATGTTGTCATGATGAAAGGTTGCGTATGTCATCATGACATTACTGTCACACAATGTGTAAAGCATTGTGCGGATTGGTGTGTTGAGTGCAGAATCGTCCCAAAATGATTCATTCAACATTAAACTCCGTATAGATTTAAAATTCCGATATTCATTTGCAAAGATTATTAAACCTCCTTAAATAGCCCCCTCCCCCCTCCCTAAGACTGGTGCTCCTATACAATGTTCTGCTATTTCTAATAATATAGTAGCCATTATCAAAAGCTAGAACAGTTTGTGAAAAGTTTCCATGAAAACCAGACAGAGAGTCGAGTACTTCTCACATTGCAAGCATAATAAAACATGTTTACCGACCTTGTACAATATTCTTAAACTACCATCATATTTATAACACTAGGAGGTGAGAACCAGTCCATCAAGAAAAATAATATCATATTGGTGTAGGCTTTACATGCTTTCAACCAGTGTTCTACCCTAACCTATTTGGTAGGAATTCCAGACGAAAATTCTCGGCTCTGTATGTATTGAGTCCTGTGATAAAATTAATCACTTTTGGCGTCCAGACCTAAATTTTGGGGACCTAGGTGTCCCGGATGCCTGCTTATGTCTAGCGGTTAGAGACTTAATTGTAATTTACGCTATATAAAAACTGAGTATCATTTCATTATTATTATGCTGAGCCTCTTTTTTTAACCATATCTTAAAACTGGACTAATTTCCATTTCAGAGGTATTCACAAAGAAAAGGAAATAATTTCTACACTAATGTGGACTTATGTCATATGAGAATAGGCAGAAACTTAGAAGGCAAGGCTGAAACTTAGAAGGCAAGGCTGAAAGTGCTAGGATCTAAAAGTTCTAATATTTGGACAAAAATGACCTTATATTTGGGAAGGAGGTACTGAAATATGTAATTTCTTTACATTTTAAGCACAAACAGTATCAATGTTTTGAGGAAAATGGAGGAAATGAAGGGTTGACATTTGGGCGAAAGGCATCAGCCCCTGGCAAAAAAAAATAACCTGAATGCCCTTAAAAAGTAGGATAAGAACTTTAGACAAGAGCAAACTTCATACTTCTTGCCATTATTGTAACTCACTGTATCATATTAACAGATATTCAATAGCTTCCTTGTAAGAATTGAAAAGCATGCTATGACCTGAAAGGATATACTAGTAGTACATATTTGCTGGTTGATCCTTCTTTGTATTTTTATATCAGACCATGAACAGGTCAAGAAAAAATGGAAATGTCACAGGGGCATTTAGAGGGTTCAAGAAAAGATGAAGTTCTTATATGGGGGCAAGGCACTAGTCCTTTAAAAGGTGGATGAAACAGAGGAGGGAGTTGATGTTTCATTTCCTTTTATCATTTTTTTGTGTGCATATTTCATCAGCAGCCCCCCCCCCCCCCATGAAACTAGCAAATTTATACAGTACATTTTTTTTCAAAAGTTGCCATAGTCCATTTGGTATGGTTGAAACAATGAAACATTACCCGATGTCTGACCTTGTCCACTGCCAGTCAACATGTTACAATCTACCCTTATTTTTCTCAATATTGGGCTCCTCTTACTTGTTTGTAAAGACGGTCAGTTATGTAACAATCTAGTGTGAGTTCCTATAACCATTAGATAATTATTTGATGTAACCTGTAATTTTTTTTTCACTTAAGGGTCTCTCAAAAACTGAGCACAAATGTTACAAAAGCTAATGTGGGATTATGCTGAAAGATAAACTTGAGTTTGTAATTGTGCCATTGCAATGTGAAAGAAACTTCATTAAAACAATTGAGAAAGGTTGAAAAGTAATGCATGATAATTGGTATATATACCTGGGGGTTTTGAAATCATCAAAACCAAAAAGAAAACAGCTTAGACTGTTTTCACTCTTCATTTGAATTAAGATTACAATTACGCTATTAGAACTAAGGTCTGTACACATGACCAAGAAAGGCTTTGCGGATTCTGTGGTTTTGCATTTCAGATCAGAGCGAGAAGAGGTAAGGCTTTTTCCTGGGTACCGGTACCCATCAATCACTCGCGCACGATGCTTGCGAAGCCATCAAGCCTTTGTTTTTTCTGTGGAAGTGGTTGAATGGTCACCATAAGCTCCGCCCTCAAAACACGATTTAGAGGTCAATCTGTACACATACAACTGTTTTCTTCCGTCATTCGGGAGAATCGTCACTGGAAAACACATCTGGACCGTCATTTGAATTGCGCTATTCAAAATACGCTCTGTTGCATTCACAAGGCCAAAATACATCATTAGAATTAAGTGATGCATCACTAGAATCGTAATTCTAATGACGCATTCTGCGCTTGTGTGAAAACGGTCTTGATCTTACTGAAAAGCACATGCATTGCATGTAGCCATGGGTATATGAGAAAGTGTTAAGGCAAAACACTCTAGCTGTTTTCAAATTCTTGTCATATTTCGAATACGAGGGCATTTGAAGAGTGATCCTTTTCAAGAGATATTCCTAATGTTAATTGTTAAGATTCTTCTAAAGTGACATAAAATGTGAAATCTCACCAAATTTTGATCTTTCCTAGAATTCAAGCTTCTCTTTAGATCAAATATCTAGGGTTGCATTCAAGCGACCATTTTTCATCCTAGAATCACGGTTTTCAAAGACGTTTAGTTTAAACTACGATTTTTCGCAGATCGTAAAAATAAACGTCTTTCAAAATACATGAAACATGAAACGCTGAAAACGATGCGTTTTGAATCATGATTCTGCAGAACCACGGTCACTAAAAATCGATTGAACGCAACGGAGATCTCGATCATTATTCTATGACGTCATTATCATGGTCTGTTGCCAGTTCGGGGGCGAAACAAATTCAGAAAGTATGTGCCTAAGTTGACCTATACTTCCTGGGTCAAACTGCGCAGTACGATGCGCAGTGGGTGGGCTTGAAATGAGCGAGAATCAGCGTTGATGAAAAAATGCTTGAACGCTCTCCCGTAGTAGCCGTGTTTTGTAACAGCATTTTGATTTGCTTCAAAAAATCGCTTGAACGCACCCTAAGACAACCCAAGACCTCCTTTTGAGACACTTTTTACGGTTCCTTATGACTCTTTGGTCAAATTCAATTTCTGGCAGTTGATGTGACTTGTATCTATCAGGGTGTCTGTATAAACCCCAAACTGCTGATTCACTCATTGCAATTCATGGTCAACTAAATAGTTAGTCACTGCTTTGGGGGACTCTACATCTAAAGAATTCATCTTTGACTCAGTTCTTGAAATGCTCTATAGGGAAAAGTCTTGAAATATTCACTCGATTTCATTTCACTTTCATGAACAAATCTAATGAAGCAGAAGAATGCCTCTTCAAGTGTTATGTGGAATATGAAATTAAACTTTGATGATAGAATTTCAGACCTGCCACACTTTTTAGTGTATGTATTATCCTGGTGAAGGAGTTACTTGGTAACAAAACTGGTCTATAGAAGTCTGAACATAAAAAGGAGAGTAACAGCATTTTCATCCTCTTTTCAATATTACTAAAAACTTTCCAAATCCTGCTTCTTAATACTTTTGCTTAAGACTGGATTTCAAGCAGTGATATACATATACATGTATTGCACTGAGTGGCAAACAGATCTTTCAGTAAATAGATATATATACATGTATAATCATCGTCCTACTAACACTTCTCTGATGTAATAGCAAACAACTGTAAAGAATTATCTCAATGAAATAAATACCAAGTTGTCTTGCTTGTGTTTAAAAAAAATGATATTAAGCTTTCTTGGAGAGTGATAATTTGTACAGGAACTATTAAGAAATCTTATTAGTTAAGCGAATAACACTTTAAGGGGGCAGACACTTATTTCCTTTACTGTCTGCAAGGTTATATAGTGAGATAAGATTATCTTATCTGGGGATACTCCCATAACAGCATGTACAATGTGATAATTGAGATAATGACATGAGATTAATATCTGTCAATGTTAGATAATTCCATTCAAACCTAGCCTTTTATTCCACATACATCAATTTACAGCAATTCACAGCTATATAGCTTAATTTCATTTGGATATAGATGTAACTTTTCAAAAACAAAAATCAATATTTTGAATAAAATAATCAACTCCAAGCATACTATTACAGCATATTTGAAATATTCATATTAATTTGTAAATGATGAATCATTTTGTTTTAGTGATATGGATTTACAATAATCAGCAGAAAAATTTTGATTCAAACCATATAATTGACATTCATTGTGCAAAAGGAATGAGAGGAGCTTGAATTCTAACATTATGTCCTGAATTAATATTCCAAAATAAGTTTAAAACTTACCTAACATGCATAGAAATTAGAGAAAACATTTTCCTAGTATAACAATCCAGGTATATACTGAATATTGAGAATGATAATATCAATCCAAGAATCCTTTCCAAAAAACAGCTGAGCCACAGGAAGAATGTCAGGTATGTGACCTGACCAAGTTCAAGCAACAGAATCGTTTCTTCAGTTCTTCTCTAAACAATCACAGCGTAATCCTCGATTGAGATCCATAATTGCATAAAATGACTTGTAGAACTCCCGCCGGGAGGGTTTGAATCAGGAACAAGTCCATATTTGGGGAGACCAACTAGAGGAGAGAGGGTGAAGCGAGTATGGCACTTGACGGAGGCAGGTAGTAATTTGTTTGAACGAGGGTGCAAGGAAGGACCCTATAGGGGTGATTGCAGGGGGGCAGAAATTAGCACAACAGGCTCGCGCTCAAGTGATGTTTGAGCTCCTTTCCTGAATTTGATAGCTGCTGCTGGCTTGTCGTCTATGGAGGGCAGGTTGCGGGTTGGGTCGTTGAGTTGTTACTGGTACTGATAGACTTGACTGTCACGATTCTTGATGTAAACACTGCCAGCTGTTGAACATGTACTATCAGGGATCTTGTTATCAACATACTTGGTTCATAATATTTTGAGTGAAAGTATTAAGCAGGGTTTTGTGAAATTGCTGATAATTCACATTACCTCTTTTATTTGTTTGTTATAAAAATGATTTATTAAGAGAATGATCTGTTTATTAAAAATCAGGTTGACTCGTTTTACATTTACCTTGCAGAAAAGGAAAAGCTTATAAAAGTGTAGAAATCCACAAAGCAATATTGCTTTGTACGTTAAGGATTCAATGTTATACTATATTCAAAATAAGAGCTTTAATATTACTTCTTTAAAGAGATATTGCAAGTTCAGTTTAACTCTCAATCAACATAAAAGCATCTAGTGAGATAGACTAGTTGACATACATGCATGAGCAGACATAAACAAAACCACAAACAACAATAACAAAAAAAATCATAAGTACAAAACAAAAGAAAGAGAAGGAATTCACTTCACTCATATACCATAGCGATGCATGAATAATATCTCATTTCTTAACTTGCTGAACACTAAGCGTGAGATAACTCGGGCTGGGGTCTATGGAAAGTATGTGTTATACTGAAATTAATCATGCTCAATGGGTTAAAAGATACTAGTAGAGGAGGTGGTGGTGTTGTGGCAAAGTTGGTAAGAGCACATGCTCTTAAATGCTCTTAATCAAAGGGTCATGAATACGATTCTCACTGATGCTTGGCTCCTAATGTCCTTCAGCAAGATATTTAATCCAACTTTGCTGCACTCTACCCAGGTGTATAAATGGGCACATGTCAATGCTGGGATAATTAAACAATGTTTATGATAGGCCCTAGTTTATGATAATTCATTGTAAGAGCCTTGAGCACCCTTTGGGGTGGATGTATTATGCAGTATAGATAGATATCTTTATCATTATCATTATTAGTGCCCTTCTGCCTCTCCAGAAAGTGATTCTTTTCTTGAACAGAAACAAGGTATGCAAAACAAAAGGTGCAAAAATGACAGTAGAAGCCCTTCTTCTCTGACTATGTTTGATTATAGCTGACTTTTAAAAAGGTTTTAACGTGACAGCCAAACAGCAACGACAACATTTCCTGTGTTAAGACAATGTGTCCCTTAGTGATAGCCTGTTGTTTGTTTTGAAATGTGGCTCTCTTTTGCTTCCTGTTAGTTTTTGTTTTCTCATACCTTCAAGCATACATGAATTAATCAAAGGTCGTTTTTAGACATGAAGATGCCTACCTGCATTTAACTTTTCTGACATTCTTTTTTTAATTGTACCCTAGACTATTCTAAGCACCAGTGTATATGAAGGAGCAGGGGGACGGCAGTGTACCCCTTCTGTCATGGAAGAAATCACAACCACAATTTGTGGTAATTTTGCAATTTCTCAGTCAATAATTGAAACATTCTTCTTAGAAATGCACAAAATACAAGACATTCCAAAAAAGTGTCCTAAAGAAAAGTTGTTCCTTGATATATATATCAACTAAGGTGAGATATCCCCCCCCCCCCCCCCCCCCGAGGGTAGGGTATGGATATGCCACTGATCCCAAGCTTCAAATTCTGAATGAACCTTCCAAACTGAGCAAGTTTCTGTTTTTTGTAGATGGCCAGGCAGTTTGGCTTTAAGACAAAGTCACGGTCATAAGCCCTTGATCCTCTAAAAAACTTAATTATAATATAAAAGCATTCAGCTAACAACACAATACAATGAAACACTGTTCAAGTGTTTATGCGCCTAACACTCAGTTTCAATCCCTTAGCTCTCTGAAACTGCAAACAGTTTAGATATGCATACAAATCCAAACCATATGTGTAACACAGCCTATGTGTTAGATCCTACAGTAACAAGATCAGTAATACTAGATAAGATCATGAATGGTGCATTTAGACCCCTGCTGATATTTCAAAAGTAAGTTTGTTAACATTTTATTTTGTTCATGGACAGGACACTTGCCCACAATTTGAATTTCAGTAGTATTTTCCCTTTAAAGATAAACTTGAGGAGTTCAGGGTGCCATTGCATAAAACTTGCTATTATAGTAACTTTGCCATCAATGTAGCTTTCATGGAATACTGGATTTTGATTGGCTGTTGAGCAACGTTACCATGGTAGTTACCATTGATGGCAAAGTTACTATAATAGCAAGTTTTTATGCAAGGCACCCCGGTCATGTGATTTACCACATGACAGAACTATTTAACCGGTTGATTTACTGAATTCTTTAATTTCCATAGGCTTAATGCAGGAGCAACCCGGTTCCAGTAGGCATCGGGTTAATAGCAATTTGGAAAGGCTGATTAATCAGTTTATAATTATCAGTGTATACCATTGGTTTTGAAATCATCAAACGATAAGTAAACAAATCAACTCAATTTTGCTAAGAAGCACAAGTACAGCACTAAACACTCAAGCTACTTATTGTCTATTATTCCAATATGAGGGCATATATGAATAACACTTCTTTTCAAGGGATATTTCCATGATTACAATCCTTCAGAGTGACATAAAATAATGAACAACTCAGATATTACTTTTGTCCTTTAGAAGAAATAAAAATTAACAAGTTGAGCATGATTTTATTTTGGTATAACACACATTGTCCATAGACCTTAGCCTGAGTTATACCTCGGGCATAGCATTCAACGGGTTAATAGTTGTACAATTCAATGTCTCTATAGGATTAATGAAATGAATAGTGATTCTCCTGATGTGTAATCTTACCTTTCACATTCCTCTATATCTTTATTGGTAGGTCTGAAGGGCTCTTGCCGATCTGTTCTCTCAATTTTCCCAACGCTCTTTGTCCGCTTCAGAGCCTTTTTCATACGATTTGGGATACCCTGCAAAATCAGAGAAGCAAAGGAATATGGAAAATCAGATGATAACTTAAAAATCACGATGAGGAATATTTATGATACATTTAACAACTGTTTTCAAACAGAACCATAAACAGCAGAATAACAGTATAATAAATACATCAGACATTTTTTTAATGTAAAGAAACTGAAAAAAAACAATAGAGGGTAATATTCTCTCACTTTACTAGTAGTTTGAAGCAACATTCCTCTTATCAACTTACAATTTGCTCAACTTTAATACTAGTTTGTTTTTATTTTTACTTTTATGACATCTATTTTCAACATATATCACTTGGTTACTAGGGAATGTTTCATAAATGATGTCAAAACATTTGTTTAAAGGCATTGGTTAACATTGTTATGATTTTAAAAAATCTTGTTTTGTTACTTGAAAATGGGATAAACATAAGGGTTATAGTGTAAAAATACCAGTCAGAAAGTTTCAAAGTATAATATCCACAGGAAGTATTTTTAAATATCAAAAATGTGAACCAATGTTTGAAAACTATACGAGGGTCGGTTGCACAGAATAGACATAAGGAGTGCGCATGCGCGTATGACTCATCTTACCGTACTGTGTGTATTGGCGAATCACGCGGCGGGAGGCACATAACGGCATTTTCAAATTCAAGCAAAGTGGTCCTCTCAGTGATTGTCTCGTGAGACGAAGGATAATAAAATCGCCGTTTGCGTCTTACTAACACTCTTTCATTCCAAATTATGGTTGGTTTCAGGGTTTTTGAGTACAAATACAAGTACTCATAGACATGTTTCATCTTAGTTTGAGAATTTTTTAAATCAGCTACTCACAAAGTTAGCCAATGCCTTTAATTTTCTATTCCAAATTACCTCATGAAACTACAGTAAAAACTGTTTTGTGAGACAGCATACTTTACCTATCCCTTTTACATCATTTTCTAATCAAATGCCATTAATTTGATACAAGAACTCCATATAGAATCAAATTAAAATGTCTGATATCCTCTCTCCTACCACTGTTTGTATATATGGGTCATCACATAATGTTTCCTAATAATATGTTCGTTTCTACATTTTTTTTTTCTTCTTGAGTAAACAGGCCCAAAGTCAATGATGTCAAATTCCTACTTTGGCCATGATCGGGCTCTTATGTCCCCTGATAGTTCAGCTTCATACATTATTTGCTCTCATAAAATATGCAACAGATTCAAGTGCACTATAACTAGCCAAGGGCAGATCAGGTGGGTGTAATACTAGGACTTGGTAGTGATGTAGGCCCTATGGTATATAACACGAACATATGCTTGCACATCATAGCACTGAAGGGTTGGTTACTGAATTACATTATTTTTAGAATAGAAGGTCACTGGTATGGAGATTTCAAAGCTGTTCAATTACACATAGAACTTTTGTATTAAAAGAACAGAATAGGCTTAAAATAAAGGAAAAATGAAGCCCTTGATTATAAATTATCCTCATATACTTATTGAACAGTTGTCATTCTGAGGAGTTGATTGTGCATTTTTAATTTGACTGCAAAACAGTGTGAAAATGTTGTTGACAAGTATATGTATGCTACATAAATTGCAATCTTAACATGATATCATTCATACATTCGGGTACATGCATACATACCTGCAAAGTGCAAACCCACATACAGTCATTCATTCATTCTGTCATTCATCATACATTCACTCTTTCATTTATTCATTCATTCATATTCTTTCATTTCGTTCCACTTATCAATTCAATCATTAACCATCATCAACATCATCACTACCACTATCATCATTCATGGTATATACACACATATAACCTTGGTGACTTGATAGCAAGATAAATGTATCCCCAAAACTAAAACGGGGCTAAGAATTCAAGTACAAACAATAAGATGTGGGTTTATAAACGAAACACGCCTGCTTTCCTGGCTGGTAAATCCTTTTATTTTCTTTTACATATTACTAGTAATTAATTCATGATAATTCATGATAATAATAATCATCATCATTATTCCTGGTAATGCTATATACATGTAACCTTGGTGACTTAAATGAGATGTCTTCAAAACTACAAAGAGTTCAAATAATGATAATATTTTGAGCTTGATATACACTTAATATAACCAAACAAACAAGGCAAAGTAACAAAAAAAAAATCAACCAGCTAAAATATACTAAACATAAAAAATTACAACATATATTACTCAGAAGTGACAAAGTAGAAATACAAACGATAAGATGTGGGTTTGTATAAACACAAGGCTTCACAGGCTGGTATAACTGATTTATTACAGCAATAACAGAGCTTCCTTTCAAAACAACCATCAGCTCACATTTCCCTATACACTCTCTGCTTTATAACCCCCATTTCAAAAGCACACTCCAAAATGATTTCATAAATCATGAGTTTTATTCCTGAAAGGTGTGACACTCTGAACACTCTTTGTTCTGGTCTGGAGGAAATTATCCAATCAACGTCAAAGAAATGTCAAAGGTCATAATATCATCTGTTTGGAGCTAAAATGGCGTTAACCCATAGAGGTACAGTGTCACTTTTAAGAGACGCTTTTGCAGTATCTGTTGGTCCAGAATGTTGGGCAGTACATATCATACATGAGCAGAAAGAGAAAAATGCGCTGACAAATTTGAGCCCATTCCCATCACTGTATGGTGTGGCGTTCTCGAATTAGAGCAGTTTAAGTGTAACTAATCATTAAACTCTTTAAATTGGCAATGCAGTGAATAACATATAATCACTATTTCTGTGTTCGATTTGGCAATTTCTGATTCAATTTTACAATTATATTTCATTATGGTTTATGTTATATCCATATTTCTTTCTTTCAAGCTATGTAATCATGGAAAAAAATGATTTGTATTGCCAATTTGAGGATTGAAGATGATTAATTTAGACCTCAAGAAAGCTCTGTACTGCTATGGGTTAACTCACAAGCTTTTAGCACATAGTTTATGTCCTTCTGGCTCTGATCAGATGATATGAAGAAAAAAATATAGAAACAGAAGATGTGCAGATTTTCTGAATTGCTTTGCATTGTATTGTAAAAGAACAAACAGAACAAAATTTTGGTTGATGGAATGATTTAATTATTCTTCACTAGTGACAGGACATACATGTACAGGCTGGAATTCACAAAATAGGTTCAAATCATGGAGTGGTATAAACCTCTATATGCGTACTAAAGTAAACAGATTGGTGAATATTGGCCACGTGCACGCTTAAAGAAAAAGGATAATTTGATCAGATTGTGCGCATGTATACTTAAAAAACCAGGAGGGGGGTTAGACCACCCCACGGTTTAAACCTTTTTTGTGAATTCCAGCCATAATGTAGATGCCTCTGTTAAGAATACATTAGACATAAATGCTTGTTTACATTTTTATCAACATCATGTACCGGTATGTACATGTAATAGTCTTTAAATATACCACTGTCTCATGCATTACTCACAAGCACACAAGACATGTCGTGCAATATGAGTATGCAACTGGAGATCCAATTAAACCATGACACTACAATATAAAAAAAAATAGAGGAAAAATAATTGTGAGAAATAATAGTGGCCATGAAACTGAAAGTGTAATGAATATGAGAAGGTTCTGCAGAAGATTAAACAACTTACCACATAAGAATCATCCTTACTTCCTTGCCTAATAGGATACATTTTGAAATATTTCCCAAGAGACTAAATTCTCCGACACAGTCTCGATAGTGTTGTATTCACGCACTAATTTCTATATAACCTTACAATGTCTAGAGCACTAGTTTCCATGTATATTAAATTGGCCTTGTCTCTACACACAGGCAAGTGGCAGCAATGTTAGTTGATTATTTAACAATATGGCGTTGGCTTCGCTACGAATGAGAATTCAAGCATTTGGGACATCCGGTAGAACATTTTCGCCAGTCATACATGTCAGGTTTTGTGCCAAAGACACAACGACATCTGACGTCTCCTTGAATGTTAGAAGAATCAAGAAAGAAGGAACGATGGAGAGAATCCCTCCAAACCGCCTCAAAAGTACTACCACCTTTTAAGTGTCAGTACCAACAACAATAATGATGTTGTATCTTATACTGTTGTTGAAAAGTGTTAGATCAGTTGATCACACTAAAGAGAAGTTACACAAACCACCATCTATCCACCGCATGGAAGCGAAAAACCTTCAAAATGAAGCATCCTTTCGTAAAGATTGCATGGGTGATCGGAGATGATATGAATAATTAAGAGCTTTCTGCGATCAATGTACTTTGCAGAAAAAAGAGTGGTGCTAACACCAGCTGGTGACTAGACTTATTCAAGACTTGGTTCCTGAAAGTCCTGGGTAATATGCACTTCAGAAATTGCTAGTGTGACATTTCTATTCTCAATGAAGAAGAGACACTGCAGTTTCTCTCTCCGACAACATTTGATGTTCTTCTATTTTCTCGGCTAAATTTATCAAACACAAGGCATCCACCAAAGTGAAATGGCAAGAACATTCATCTATGTCACGAATGTAATCCTCCTTAATACTTCAAATGAAAATATAGTAAGTGTAGACTCCGAAAGTGATGGCATACAGGAAGCTAGCTCTCATTCAGATGTAGGCTAAAGCTTAAGTGATTGATGCTAGAATCACTAGTGAATGAATTCTAATAACTCATATCTATACTTGAAATTAGATCTCTACTCTAACTATACCCACAGAAATCTGCTAGTATCTGTCTCTATCAGATCTATGGATATCCTATGAAGCCATAGAGTGGTACACAAAAATAAGTCTGCTTGGCTGTTGCTGTGAATCGATTGAAATTCAGGAAAACCCTTAGGTTTTTACGACTTATTGTGGCATGCACTGATAGCTACTGTATTCCAAATTGGACAATTAACCTTTATATCTCTGCATTCTTACAAAGTACAAGCAGAAAAGTTTCCTGTTGTTGGTTTTTGAGGTGTAGTGTTCTTTTTAGGGTCATATTGGCAAAGTGATGCAATATATTTATTTAGAGGAAAAATCTCATAAGGGGTAGAATAAATATAATGGTCTGAACATTTAATCAAATTCTATAAAACAACAGAAGCATAAAAATAAAGATAACTCTTATAATTTCAGAAAACTCTTGGAAAAGAAAGAAAGGTACTCTACAGTAGCAACTGCACTATGTTTGTCCATAGGCTACATGGCAACTCAAGGGAGGGGGTGGGAGGGGTGGAAGGGGGTGTTTTAAAGAGCAGAGTGCTGATGGGCATCAATGAGCTTAGTAAACAGAGGAGGTGCTCACCTTCCCAGTTTTCCCTCCTCAACATTTCCATGAGTCCACATGAGTGGCATGGGGGGGGGGGGGGTTCATTATAGTTCATAATATACATTGTACATTAAATATAATCCCAAAGGAAGGAAGTTGCCCCCATATCCCCATGGCTACGCCATCGTCCGCTATCACATCCTGACATAGTCTCATCTGACATCACTTCCTTTCCTTCTTGGTCTCTAGACCAGGAAGTGGCTTCTTCCATTCTCTGCATCCGCGGAAGACCAGTTGCCATGACGATTGCATCCTGGTCAAGTTGGGATTTCAAGAGAAATTCAAGTCATTCTCTCCAAATCTTTCCATGCTCGATTATTGCAACATTGCTTTAGAGCCAAGTCACGGTATAGGTCACTTCTACATGTATACATTACTGCATTAGAATGTTGTATTTAGATTGAGGGTAATAAAGGAAAAGATTCTAACAAATAATGTACAACAATAACAGGAAGCAGGTTTCCTGAGGAGGTGTTACATCAAGATTTGTATCAGATCATTATACACCACATTTATGCATAAAGTCAAATCTGTCTCAGCGGTCTTCTCTTTAGCACCCACTAAAATTACTTCAGGCCAAGTTCGATTTCGAATCATGAAACGAAAGTATGACAAGATATTTTTGAAGAAATAAATGAATGAAAAACGAACGGACATCATTTAAAAAAAAAACAACAACAAAAAATCATTCTTGCAAGCAAGAGCTTGTTCGTAGTGCCCTTCTTACTAAATTTTAAGGTGGGAATGAAATCATTCAGGCCAAGTTCGATTTCGAATCATGACTATGCTTTGCGCCACGCTTGCATACGGTAATCGTAATGTCAACGTTGTGCATGTGAATGTAGGTTGAACGAATAGAATTTGCGTACTATGTCGGTACACTTCCGGGTTTTAGCGCTTCAGGGTTTAGCGCCATCTTTTGGCAACTGATTTATTTCTGAATTAACAAATTCGTGACAATAAATGACGTGAAAATTTATTGGAGAATAGCAAGCAAATTTGGATTACTTTCACTTTATTTGCCCTGGATTTTGTTCTTTCCTCACAGAAAGAGGTAGGAGGGAATGATTTGGAATTTTATCAACTAAAAGCGTTACCGTTCTTTTAAGTACCTGCTTTATCGTCGATCTTAATGAAATATTTTGTTGGTTGGGGGTTATTCCACAGGCTGCTAACCGTCGATTAACCGTCAAATATATATATTCTGAATACCAAAAATGGGTGTTTAAAAGGTCTATGTCTAATTTTCAATACGCTCATGATCATGATTAACGACAAAGTCACTACACCACTCATGCATCCACATTATGTATGACCATAGGCACTGTCTAGGCGAGCTACCGTCCCCGTCAAATATGCCGTTTCACACACACGTACACACACAACATGCTCATCTACACACAAGAGCTATAATGCTACATATCAGCGGACAAGACGGAAGACAGTGCGTCCTCATTTCCTTAATGCTGAGCATTTTAATCTTTTGGGGGAATAAAATTTTAGGTGCCCGGCCGGGCGCCCATATTTCTTCCATTTTCATTTTTAAGCGCCCGGCGGTCGGATCTAGGCGCCCAAGTGTCCCGGGCGCCCACTAATGTCGAGGCCTGCTATAGCAATCACCTGTCTATGAAGGCAACGTTTATTATTTCTCTGGGATGGCCACTGTACACAGGTTTCATGTACATGTATTTATATTCCTTTCTTCTAAATCATAAAAGCATACACACAACCAACCACCCAAACAAACAAACAAACAAACAAGGAAACAAAAAAAAATAATCAATTTGAATTATCAGACAATAAAAAAAAGATAATATAAGACTTCTATAAACTGCATTCCACAAATGGGCCTACAATAAATCACAACTACATATATTACACAAAGACAAATACTGCCGACAAATGGCAAAAATATGGTTCCGTCCTTATAATAAAACTCACTCATCATGTAAAGAGGAAGGACATGAAACTCTTTGACATCTGTGTAAAATACTTTTTCTGTTTACAAGGTCTTTTATTCTACTTTTACGAATAAGCTACTGAAAAGGTAATATTTCCTCACGCTTTAATTTCTTCTTAGCTTTTATATGGCTTCCCAATGCAAAACTTTTTTTTTTATGAATTGTTGTTGTTGTTCTTAATTTGTCTTTATATAACTGTAATTCTTTAATAGTACATGGCAGTTAGGTTGAATGTTTATACTATTTTTCAATCTTCCTTGGTGAAGTAGGCCTAATAATTATCAAAATTTTTGGCTGCTACAGAAAGTTCAAGTCTGCAAACAGGAAGACTACAAAGAAACAGTAATAAAGAGGAGAAGCCTAACATCTGTGGCCATCAAATTTACAACATGACAGCCGGTCTGCAGCACAACAAAACCAATCGTCTGTCAGATATCCTTGCGTGTTGACAAACGCCATTGTACATGCATGGGACTACACACACATGACATGCCTCTTAAATTGGGGATCCCATAACCATCAGCATCTCTGCTTGTTCCAATTCTCAAATTAATTACAATCTGGTCATATACCGATCCCTAATGAGATAATTCTATCCATACTGACTGTATTTGTGTTCATTAGGGGATGTATTGACGTACAGAGTCCACATCTAGTTTGTCCTTGCACAGAACAATAAATGTACAGCTATCTAAGCCAAATAGTCCAAGCATGCATTCAGTGAAGAAAGTACAGTGCAGGCTACAAAATTTTTACCAGGCCCATATCAAATTGTCATCTACATTTTCCATTTAATATAAAATCCAATCTTTTTAGCAAAGATTTTGAAAATAAATATTTATTATATAAATGTACATGTATCTCTTATGAAATATACATATTCTCTGTCAGTCCACCAGCTTTGAATTTATTGCAATCATTCAATTCAATCAAGAAACTCATGGAAGGGTGAATTATCCAAAAAGTTCCTAAATATCATTTGCATATGGAACATACATGTACATGTAAATACGTAACTGGAAACATATGCACCTGATTTCACAGAATAAATTGATGACAGCCATCACATAATTCATATGTACATGTATAATACTTAAAGGCCTATATTTTAAAAATTTCATAGTACTTTGTTTATTCTATTGTATTCATAATACCTTTTAAACTGAAACATAGTTTTCTTTAAATACGGTATATAAGATGTATGCCTGTAGTGTAGAGGTACTATATAGACTATCAATGTCCAGTAATATCTCTAAGCCAAGAAGTCAATGAAGACCAGTAGAATAGAAATGACGCTTCATGCTAGACAGATTTGGGTGGTACAGTCATTTATTATGTAAGAAATCAATGATACAGCTTTCATGACCTTGTAAAATCAATATGAACTGGATTAATGTAGATGAGCGTCTTTATATGGATGTATATACATGTATATCTAAATCCATTCTGGTCTAACTAAATTAACAAAATATGTTAGATGCAGACTGAAATTACATCAAGATAGGTATCTTCAAATGAAAAGAAAATACACATCTTCTGAATTATGAGGCAATGTATTTTCATCAAATGCTAAGAAAGATTTAAGAAATGATGTTTTGTTACAATTAAGCAAATAGTAAACCACAATATACAGGTATAAGTTATAAACTGCTCATCATCTGTGAGAGTTGGTATATAAAAGAAGATAGATGCCTTACCAACAAGCACTAGTGTATCGACTTGGGTTTGAGGTTTGAACCCTGGAGCTTCTCTTATATAGTTAACACCATGCCTGCTGAATTATTCTTAGGGAAAAATAATCTCATAAATGATTATTGTCATTATTTTCTATTATAATTGTTCTTTTTAAAGATATTTCCTTTGAATTCTGATATCATTTGTGCAGTCATTAATGCTGATAATTATTCTAAAGATAAAGTATTCTAGCCATTTTCAGGTTCCCTATTCTTCTTGTAAAAGAGATAATTACTTAAAATGATTGTATAACTTAATTATACAACTGTGACGATAGTTGACAGTAGCTGGCAAAGGGATAACAGACCAATGCTTGACCACTGAGCAATGCTGTTAACAGAAGCTCTTTTGGGATATTCCAATTTTTACAGAGAAGGTGACATTTATTTAGGGCATCTTTTATTCAAATTTTCCTAACTAATTTTACACGATGACTTCAGCTCTTTGCTTCTTTTTTATATGGTCAATTCTGTGAAGAGGATTATAACCTCAGAATAAAAATTCAACCTCCTAATACAAAGGAAGATTTGTAAGGAATACTTGATCTATGAATCCACAAACCATAGAAAAAAATCCCACAAATCAAGTGGATCTGGATCAATGACAATTTCATTGAATGCCCAAGGATGAAGAATACTTCAAAGTGCTTGAAAGAGAATTCCTCTTAACTCTGAAGGTTATATTCCAAGAGAATAAAAGATTCACCTAAACAACAAATTATGTACACACCTTCTCAAATAAATTGGTATTTTTATTGCTCACAATATATATCATCCTTACAATATCACGCTAAACAATGTTGTTGATGTTTTATACATGTACAGCTGACCATGGGACAATGGATAATTTATCAACTTTACAATTCTTGAAATCACTCTGCAATAAATTAAAAAAAAAAAAACCTTCTGAAACCTTGATCTGATTATCATGCAGTGAGTTGTATGTTTGGATAAAATGCATTTATAAGCAATCATAAGTACATGTAAGTCATCTTTTGTTACGTAACATACACAGAACTTGCTGAATCGCACATGAACAGAAAACACCCGGCACAGATACATGTATCTACATTTGGGACTGCACTTCTGCTTTTAATTCAAGATATTCTCATTAAGACAGTTGACTGCAAAAATATAACCAAGGTAAAAAAAAACAACCCCAAAACATTTAAAGCAGCCAGCAACTGGGAAATCATGGGGAAAACAAATTTGCAAAAGGCTTGTTTACTTGTACACTATAATCCGTCCGTTATGCGAGCCCGTTGGACTAATGCGATAAAAGTTAGGACAGCACGAAGTTTACCGAACTCAACCTAGTCATACACTTCGGGTTCTCACATTTCTCAACAGCTCTAAGTGTTTAGACTTAGGGCTCATCGTTTTCACTCGAAGAAACGTCTTGTATAATGCTCCAACATTTCAAAATACAAAATATAGTTTACTTCTGGTTTTGTTAGTCTAGCCATTAAACTCCATTGCCTTTCCCCCCGACACGTCGTCACCGCGGATTACGTAACACCCCTTAGGCTCTCCCAGGGAGCTGGCCATGTAATTCTTTTTCCATATGACTAGCTGTTTATTAGCTTTTTCACTGGGCGAAATTTGAAACACGTACGGCAATAAATCACAGTTGTTTAGAATGGATTATCCCTTTTCTTGAAACTCAAGTGGCCGACTGCATTCCCCCTCTCTCATCCGAGATCACCCTGCCTTTCCCCATGATTTCTCAGTTTCTATTCCCTTTAAATTCACATCCAATATAAACTTCATTTCTTACTGGTAGTGAGATTTGTTGTTGGTATCAGACTTTGAAGCCAGCTCAAAGTACTTTGTTCAAAGAACAGTAGAAAGGTCAGAGGTTCTTGCAGGGTGTTTGTACTATGGATAACGTTCTGATCCCCAATCAACATTTGCCATTATGATGTTTGCTTGGTCTGTTAGTCCGATGTGTATCTAATCATGTTGGATCCTTGTACTACTACAGCTAGCTTCAGGGGCAATGGAATGGCACGAGAGTGCTAATGTAATATCTGATAGCACAGAATAACAAGTGAAGGCAACCTAGACTGTGCTGTCACTAAGCAAGCCCAGCAAGGACAATAAATTAATGACAAATTGAAAAATAGTACATTGTATTACTAGAACAATCAGTTTTAGACATGTGTAGGCACTATGTGATGTATGTTGTTGGGATTTTATGTGCTGACCCGAGATCAAAAATATTTTTCACCTCTCATTTGTTTGATATTCAACTTGAAGAGGAAAAAGCTTAACAAGAGCTGCTGACCAGGGCCCTGTTGCATAAAACATACCATTGATGGTAACTTTGCCATCAATGGTAACTTCCATGGAAACCTTGAATGTGATTGGCTGTTGAGCAATGTTACCACGGAAGTTACCAATGATGGCAGAGTTATGATCAATGGTACGTTTTATGTAACAGGGCCCAGATGTCAAAGAGCAAAGAAATCTGATGAATACTTTTTGAGGGCCTTCCAAAGACTGTATGTAACCTCAATTTGAAAGGAAGTTTTTAATTATTGTATATTAGTAGTTGTAGAAACACAACTTGAACATATGCTTTTATGATTTATAATTAATGATGGTAATAATTAATAATCTTTAAATCGACTGTTGTACTTATTTTTTATGTTAACTGCCCTGCATAGGCCGTTAATCTGGTCAAGTCCTGGGTTTTTATTTATAACCTGTTGTCTATGTGTTGTATATTTTCTCCTTTAATGTCAGACTCAAAGTGTGACATGTTCTCACTCTGTTCCTTCATTGTTCATTTATCAATAATGTGATGTATCAACAAGAACAAAAAAAAAAATGCTCGGTGTGAAATGGCCGTGTGTGAAATCTAAAACATGCACACATGACATTGCCATATAGCCTCGATCACTCAGCAAAGTGACAAACCCCGCTCTGGTTGTAATCAATGCTATACTTGAAGCTCCGAAGTAACATGAGATAATTACTCTGATCTAGGTGAAGAGAGCAAGAAAGAGGTAAAGAGAGCAGAGGAGAGAGATGAAAGAGAAGGTGAGGATGAAGAAGACAAGAACAGAGATAAATTAATAGTTCTATACAAGAGAGAGAAAGAGAGAGAGAAGGAAAGAGAAAGGAAGAATAAGGGAGAAAGAGAGAGATACCAGCAGAGCTCAGAAGTAACATGAGATAATTACTCCGATCTAGGTGAAGAGAGCAAGGAAGAGAGATGACAGAGAGGGTGAGGATGAAAAAGACAGAGCTTAATAGTTCTACACAAGGAAAAGAGAGAAGGACAGAGGAAGGAAGAATAAGGGAGAAAGAGAGAAAGAGAGAGAGACACCAGCAGAGGGGCACCAGCAAGTCAGAGAGGGTTTTATTGAAGAGGTATACGATTAATGAGAATAATAGCAACAGCAAGACATTTATAACACTCCTAATGTGATGTTTTGCTAGGTACCAGAGATAATAATAATAATAATAATAATATACAGTTCTTGTATAGCGCATATCACATTATGATATAACGTCTCTATGCGCTTCCAAAGGACTTGGATATTATTACCCTGGCTTTAGCCCGGCAGCCGCCAGCGCGCAAGCATTTCAAGGAATAAATTCCTGCCAGGTACCCATTCACCTCACCTGGGTTGAGTGCAGCACGATGTGGATGAATTTCTTGCTGAAGGAAATTAACGCCACGGCTGGGATTCGAACCCACGACCCTCTGATTGAAAGACGAGAGTCAGAACCACCAGACCACAGACAGAATACAAACAAGGAGAGAAGGAATATGAGGAAGAGAGACATAGAGACCCTAGTAAAAATAGTACCCTAGTAAAAAAAGAGTGAACGCATGCATTCACTCTGTTAGGTTTGAATTTAAGAAAAGAGTGCATTTAGAATGAATTAAGAGTGAATTAAGAGTGAATTAAGAGTAAAAATTGTGTTATTCACTCTTATAGGGGTGACCTCAGTGATCACTCAAGGATTTTGAGTGATCACTGAGGTCACCTCTTAAAGAGTGAATAAAAGAGTGAATATCACAATATTTACCCTAAATTCACTCGTAATTCACTCTTTTCTTAAAGACAAAAATAAAGTAGAAAAGAAGGAGGAGAAGAACAAAAGAAAAAGAAAGAAAAGAAGAATAACAGCAATACGAAGAAGAAATGATAAGAAAAAAAGAATAAAACATAGCGAAGAACAAAAAAAAAAAAAAAAAAAAAAAAAAAAAAAGAAGAAGCATAAGAAGGATGAGGAGGAGAGAGAAGAGTGTTGCAAATCAGGATATGAAAGTGATACTGGAAGATAATTTACATCTCCAGCATAGCAGCTCTGCAATCATGTGTGATTGATAGCATATCGAGGGTTTAGTGCAACAAAGGGCTATCTGCATTTTTTATTTGAATGAATTTCAAAATTAAAATGATCGAGTAGAGACCAGGAACCCATCAGTAACAATGGTTTCTACAGCAAACTTTGCTAAAGCCGGGTATCACCCAAATAGATATGGCTATCTGCTTTAAACTGCAGTGTGTCAGTGCAACAAATCTTTATTTCAAGATTTATCAAAATTGCCAAAAATGCAGATAGCTCTTTGTTGCATTAGACCCAGGATAGCACTATGCATGGACCAGTCACAGAATAAGCACATCTATACTAGGAAATGGCTGCCATTCCAAGAACTAAGATCAAAGAGGTTACTGAGAATACACTTTCCCTTCACATTCAGTTCAAAAGTGATGCTTTGTTCAACATGCTTTTTCACCCTGATCTTGGTGAAACTAAGAAAATAAATCATTCTGGTATTCATGTTACAGGATTTATACGAATGTACAGTCCTTGGTTCCTTGCTGCTCTGCTAAAGTCAGTCCTTACTTGAACCTAAATCATACATTCATTTTTTCAACCAAAGATAACCAATTACTTTGTCATTATCATGTGGGCCTATGTCCATGTCTCTGTCTGTCATGAAGTTTCTTTTCCTAAGAATATTGTTCCCTCGTTACCGTCTATATATTGTTTTGATTTTCGGCTTTCTGTTCATTCATGTGATTTTACTCTTGATGATATGTCAAAAAGCTTAATTATGTCTGTGTTCAATGCTATTTCCCTTAAAAAATCATTTTCAGCTTCTATACTTAATTCATGCACTCATAGACAGCTCATATATCTTTGTTTGAATTTTTTCAACTACATGATGTAAGTACATTGCTATCTCCTGTTGAGAGCTAAAAAATGTATTACCTCTAGAATGATATAAATCAACGCTCTTATGACTATCAGTAAACAATTTGTGAACATTCATTTCACAACAACTAGAAGGACTTAAGACTATATATGGACAGGTAAACAAGCTCATATAATTAATGTATATGACCTCATCTACTATGACACCAAATGTGTCAAAATTAAACACCTAATATTCCATCTGCTGGGTGTTTCTAGTCAATTTTTACACTGGAGTTACTGACACTTTATTCGATACTTATCATATATTTCATACAATTATAGAATAATATATCACTACTAACAAGGAACATAAAGAGTAATGCCTGTTTGGCATCATGCAAAACATTATGATAATACTATTTGCAGCTGCACAAAACTATTTAAGGGTTTACATGCTGTAATGTGCGAGTCAAATCCTTTTATATAGCTATCAGCAGACAATTATGTTACATTGTAGTTTTACCATACCTTGATGTACCAGCCTCATCGGCCCTGATGGAGTAATATGGCTGTCAACAAATTATCACGCTACCTCAATGATCAGTACTTTCTTGACTTCTTCATAACAATATATCCATGAGTTTGTCACTCATCACTTTCTAGTATCTGTCCTCATTTATTCCATGATGAAGCAAATTGAAAGATATTCCAGTACTGCTTTGCTATACTTTGTAGAAGTGTTTTGGATTTATTTCCTTCATGAATACATGGTCGAAAGCTTGTGGATGATGATAAAAATCAAGTTCCATAGTCTTCTTTATACCATGGAAGTATTAAGATATTCAACAATTAATGCACAGTGTTTCTTTAGATGTATCCTGATGGATAACTTACATTCCAAGTTTCAAGTGCACACACATCACCAGGAAAATGACAACCAGTAACATCATCATAAAATACTTGACCCTTGTCAGTAGACCAGTAATATCTCCCACAAGCGCATTTCTATTTAATCACATGATGTACTTTTGGTGGTCTCAAGCCTCTACAGGTACACCTGGAGTCTCGTATCATGTAATCAAGAAAACTCAAGGCACAATAGTTTCTTAAGTTCATGGTCAGTACTGACATTAACCCATAGGGGTACAGTGTCACCTTTAGGAGACGCTTTGGCAGTATCTGTTGGTCCAGAATGTTGGGCAGTACATATCATACATGAGCACAAAGAGAAAAATGCACTGACAAATTTGAGCCCATTTCCAATGCGTTATGGTGTGGCGTTCTGGAATTGGAGCAGTTTAAGTGTAACTAATCATTAAACTCTTTAAATTGGCAATGCAGTGAATAATATATATTATAATCACTGTTTCTGTGTTCAAATTGGCAATTTCTTATTCCATTTTTCAATTATATTTCATTTTGGTTTATGTTATATCCATATTCATTTTTCCAAGTTATGTAAACGTGGAAAAAAATAGTTTGTATTGCCAATTTGAGGATTGAAAATGATTCATTTAGACCTCAAAAAAGCTCTGTACTGCTATGGGTTAAAAGCATTATTTGTTACCTTATCCTTACCAGTTGTATGTTAAACTTTCCTCTCAAAACTTTCAGTTCATTCCATCTCACTATCACTCTGGTCGCAGCTCAGTTCATCAATTAATCCAAATATTCCATTTAATTTCACTCGACATGTAAATCGGTGACTCGAGTAATCTTGAGCTATTTTCAGAAAATGAAGCTCCTAGTTGGTAAACAGAAGTTTCATTTTCTGGTAGACACTGGCAAAAAACACAGGATACAGAAGGTATCATTGATGCATGCTCAGCCCAATTCTACTGCTACCCAACACCACCAGTATCAAGGCTTCCTTCCTTTGCTACCAAGGAATGGCCACAACATCGTCCCAGAGATTGAGAGCTTGAGTTCGCGAGTTGACTGAGCTCAACTTTTCTGATGCATACACTGGTACGGTATAAAACAAAATGCAGGCTTATATGCTATACAGCAATTTCACTAAAATATTTGTGTTGATAATGACCAATGATGAATAAACAAATATTTTTTAGCTCCAGTCCATGACATCTAGAGCATCACACGGCATGCAACCGCCTACTACAGTTCCACACTAATTCCTCTACCAGACCTGATCAATGCCTTGTCCTTCCAATACAAATCCTGTAGAGAATGATTCTTCCACCAGTGTGGGTACTCTACCAGTTTGTGTGTACGCCCCATGTGTGCCCCATACACACAATAACATGTAGGGGAATTGTATTTCAAGAGTCCGAATTGGTAGGCCATTCAACTATATGGAATGTCTGTGTGTGTATGTGTGCCCTGTGATAGTCTATGACTTCCAGACTTGTAGCAAAGTCCAAAGCAAACATGGCCATGTTTGTTAAAATCGATCAATGTATATCAACAATCAATGATTACATTTTACATGAAAATCTGTAAAATATATCACCTTGTGAGTGAAAAAGATCTATTTCTGAACGGAGATGCACTGCAAACATTCTCTGGACCTACAGGAGTGGACGTTCACTCTACAAGGAATATTATAAGTGATCACTTTATTTCAGACACCTTATCAAAAGTCCGAGCCAATTTGGAACGCAGCCTTTGGCATCTTTCCCTCTCTGATCCTCCCATTTCTTCATAGACAAAACAACAGGGGATAGGGAAAGCTGATGTAAAAGAACGGTTGCGGAGAAGACGATCAAAGAAATGGGACGAGACTTTTGATAAATGGCCTTCGAGTGGACAGGTAGAAATCCATGATCTCAAAGACAGTGCAATCCCTAATATGACTCCAACATCCGCATTTCAACTCCTCTTCACTGGCCACTCTCTAAAGAGTTATTCAAACAAATATTTGTGGTGGATTTTCCACTAGAGGAATGAAGTAAAAATTATCCATATTTGGAGGTGTCATGGCTTAGTGGTTCATTCACTTGACTCTCAGTCAGAGGGTTGAAGGTTCAGATCCTAGCACAGCACTCAATGTCTTTTGGCGAGACGTTAACAAATGTTTGCCACTCTCACCCAGGCGCAAAATGGTAGGATGTGAAGGTCAGTGTGATTGGATTAGCATGTGTGCACCTGTACAATGGGCAAATGGCTGGAATGCTCCCCAGCCTAGGAAGTGGAGAATGTGAACAGTAAAGTGCTGTGTAGTACTGAATCCAATGACTAAAGTATTGTAAGCGCTTTGGTCAGTTTATAATGATTATAATATATATTTAACCTATTCGTGACAGAAGGTCCACATTATGTGGTTTGGCCTTATAACCTTTGATGCAGAGCCCTAGAAATCATTCCAAATACATGAGCAGAAAGAGCAAAAATTTCTACACAAACTGTGCCCATTTTGGTTGCGTCAATATTTTCTGTTCGATGTTGAAATTTTTTAAAAATGAAAATAAGCATTAAAATCCTTAAATTGGCAATGCAATGGAAATTTTAAAATCACCATTTTCCCCTGCAAATTGGCAACTTTTTGAATTCTCTCCATACTTTTTACCAATTTATATTTATTTCAGATACATAACTTTTTATTTTAAAAATGTAGCAATAAAAGAAAAATTTTGGTGTTGCCAATTTGAAGAATAAAAGCTGATCAAATTAGGCTTTAACTAATTCCTGTCACAAATGGGTTAATGTGCATGTTTTTTTTACTTGAGAATGAAATAGAGAATCAATCAATCAATACTGTTCAAGCCCCTTATAAAAATGGTATTATTACTATTATCATTATTTGACTCCTAAACTCAAGATGCATGTTATCCATCTCTCTGCAAAGAGAGCAAGGATCACGGTCTTTGACACCAGACTGCAGCATTGTTGATTTGACAATGTCAACACCATGTCAATTCTCAAGAATGTATTGGACTTTACTGTACAAAGTGCAGGGACCAGCATCCCTCATCTGTCACTATGATATGTACACACAGTCCGTGAACTTCCAACTTGAAATAAAAGCCTAAAATAAAATACAAGCTATTCTGCTGTAGCTATCACCTTTTAGTAAGCCATTTAGATCTCCCTTTTTTACCAGATGTAGCCTTTGGAAAATCTACAAAGATGTATGATAATCATAATAATCCAAAAATATTTGTAATCTATTTCTCCTGGTACTCTTGAAGCTAATTTTAATAGCTTTTTGCTTGGCAATGAATCATATGAAGAACAGCAGAATAAATGAAATATTATAAAACGATGAGATTGCAGGTAATTCAGAAAAAAAATGCCCCTTTATAATCAAGCAATTTTTTTTCCAGGGGTTATAAAATTTTCAACAATGGAAGATGATAATTATTTGTTGAGAGGTAGAGGGACATTACATGCAACAAGGTCAAGCCGTAAAGCATACTTACAAAGCATACTTACAATGACTTGACAAGTTGTTGAAAGTTAAATAATTTCAAAGGACATGATTCCCTTCTGGCTAATTGTAACAGAAAATAGGTTTTGGTTTATGAAAATAAAAATGACCCTCAAACACCTATATACATGTAGTGTATTTTTCAATCTGCAAAGTAGTGTGCTTGAGCTACTGCCCAACATGCATGAATGAATGACTGACTTTGCGAACAGGGTATGAATATAGAGACTATCGTACTCCCCTGATGACATAGGAACTACCAACCCATGATGGTTGTAGGGGGATTAGGGGAGGGATAACAACAATAACAACAACAATAACATACTGTCCTCATTTCGGAAGGTCATGACTTCTATGGGGAATGCACATGACCATGGGGTCAATGTGGGGGGGGGGGGGGGGAGAAGGGGAAAGAATGAATGGAAGACATTTGGAGGAAGAGAGTGAGGAAGAGGGGGAGGGGTTGGTGACAGGGGAGTAGCCTAAGACATAATGTTGTAATATGAAGGGGAGAGGAGAAACATAGAAAAATAGAAGAGAAACACAGACAGAGAGGGGAAAATAAAAGATGTTAATAGGGAAAAGAGATAGAAAAAGGAAAGAGAGATGAAATGAGAGAAGGGTATGGAAACAGATGAACAGAAAATAATAAAATCATGAGAGAGAGAGAGAGAGAGGGGGATGAAATAAAAAGAGAGAAAATCAAAATAAAAAGTGTTGAAAGTTGTCACATTCCTCTCTTTACTATCCCTTTTGTTCATATGTTCTCATCAGCGCAGTGGGGGTATCTGGCAAGACGTTGCTTTCAACAAGTGATTACAGACATCTCACAAATATGTATACCTTCAGGGATATAAACACACCACATGCAAACAATTTTCTCTGGATTCCAACAAGGATATCAAATTCATCCATTTTTTTTTCTACCCCTTTTTATCAAAAAATTCAAATCAAAGAACAAGTAGGATTGACCATACTGTTTTCATAACAAGAAATTTGAAAAGCAAGTTATGCCATCTCTTAAACATTTAGGACATTGTTCTTTACAGAGTATATCAAAGTATTGGAATAGATGGATTAGATGATTCATCAGAATTCTGGGTTTTCCAGTTCTGTAATTAGATATTAGATGCCAAAGTTTAATTATACATTGTATGGGGAGAAAGACCCAGGATGCATATTTACACAGAGAAAGTTGTATACTATGCATGGCTTTCCTAGAAAACAGATTTGATGAGTAATATGGGAAAATGTGTGGTGCATAAGGTAGTCAAGGGAGATTGAAAGAATAACAGTATTTGGATGGGTAACTGATAAGGTCACAACACAGGGTTCAGTGTACCTGTTTCTGATATTATAGGAAAAAAATCATACCACTGCTAGTTTTCTATTTCTTAACAAAATTGTATTTTATGAGGAAAAATAGAGATGGGGGTGGATACAGACTCAAATGATGAAACAGAGAGTGGGAGATATTAGAAATTGACAGAAAAAGGAAAGGAAGAAAAAGATAATGAGAAGGGGAGGGAGAGAAGGGACAGAGGAGAGTGGGGGGGGGGGAGGAGGCGGTAGGAAGAGAGAGAGAGAGGGTGAGAGATAGTGGGAGACTGGTGTTGACTGAGTGAAAGAGAGAAGATAAAAAACAAGATTACGGAAGATAATCTGATCAGTAGCATTCTAGAAAATCAAGAAAGAGAAGAAATAACAAGAAATAAGGTTTTAAGTTGTTAGTTTCATCTGAATGCTCTACTACAAATCCTTTTGTATCCCAACTTGAAAACAAGGTATTTCTAACTTATTTGTATTTCATGGTAAAGATTTTACTTGACGTCAAAAGAGAAAAGATGGAATGAGCAAAAGACTTACATAACATACATACACGTATACTGTAAAAAATTGCTGTATACAAACCCTGCTGCCAGTAATTTTCTGTATTTACATTTACAGTATTGTATTGTTTATTCCACGGCAAAACTGTAAACAGAAGTATATAAATGTAGAAGTACAGTATTTAACTGTAAATGATAAAGTATTTCACTGTATCATTTATAGAATTGACAGTAAATTACTGGCAACCCCACTGTCAGTAATTTACTGTAATTTTTCACAGCAATTCTTTACAGTGATGTTGGAAAAAGAATACATAGTAATGAATGCCAGAAAATCTTGCAGTATCAAGAACATGCAGTTAATTCTAATATTACAAACCCAATTTCCTGCAGAACTGAGTGAAAAGTAATTTTAAAGTCATAAACAGAAAAATCATGGTACTCACGTTGTATGTATTCCAGAAATGCAAAGGATGGTGAATGTTTAAAAAAATCTTTGCTACAAAGAATTTCTATTCCAAATAGATTAGAATACTCTTCTGAAAGTTCCCTAAAGTATCAACAGGAAATCAGAGATAAACTATCCTGGTTTTTTATAACATCAAGATGTCACTGACCAATATCCTTAATAATAAAAAAAAAAATTACCTGAACTGTAAAAACAAGGATAGACTAGCGAAAAAGGACAACCTTAGAAATTACTCTGCAATCAGGAAATAAATATATCAAAGGACTACATTCTTTCATACTTTTGGTGTAAAACAGTAAACAAGTACTGTAAAAGCAACAATGAAAGCAAGTCATTGAACTATTGAACTGATGAACTATCATCTCCCCCAAAATGCTAATTATTTATTTTGGAAACAATGCCCTTTATAAGGCACATGACCAGTAAACAATATTATATATCATCATATACCATCATTACTCAATACTTGAGAAATCTGTGGTCAACAAACAATCTTGACAAGACCGGAATCATACAGTGTCAATGAACTGTAAGAAATGAACTCTGAGAAGTGAACTATTTGAAATGAACTTTTTCTGACCAGGATACCAGTTTGAATACAGGTCATATCTCTACCCTATACCCCCTCATTGTTAGACTCTCATTCTACAATAGTGAATCATATTTCACTGAAACATCTGTGTCATTCTCTCTGTCTCAATCGTTGACAAGGAGAAGTAATTTGTCCATGGGCATGACAGAAACAGGAATTTACCTTATGGCAATAACTTGTGCCAGTTTCCAACCCTCACTTAATAAGCATCCATATGCTCATGCATTCTTTATATGATGAAACCATATATATTTCATAAACAACATTTAAAAGTTTTCTTGTACTATGGGTTACAATTATAACAAAACTTATGTTGTATTACTGCATTTTCATCCTTAATTTTTTAAAACATAAACCATACAAAGCCTGGGTTGCAGCATAAAATCCTTGCATCATATTACTATGCTTTTGTTATTCTATGAACCAAATGTTTCATTTACCTTTTAATAAAAGGTATAAAACTGTCTAAAATAACATGAAGACTGGACTTACATTGTATTGTATCAACTGCAATCAGCTGATTAACCCTATAATACTGGATTCCAATAACTTTATACATTCAATTTGTCTCCCTCAAATATCAGCACTGATTCATTCTTTCTTTATTATAAAATGCTTTAAATGTAGAGCCATTTTTACAACATGAAATGTATTAATATTTTTCTATGCATAGACAAAGTCCAGGCATATAGTTCTAGACAGGGGTGGGGAGGGGAGAATTGGATGACTGTGGTATATACAGTGTTATCCTTACATGTTTAAATTAAAAAGCTTGGTAATATATTTCATCTTCTTGCCTCTGGTTATAAAATCTCCCATTTTCCAATTAAATCCCCTTCATGGTTTGCTTTAGAAGTCTTCTTCAATCTCATCATCTGAAGCCAAGCACAATGGCTTCAAGTCTGAAAGGAAATTATAGTTTTGACAATGGAAATGAATTTTATTTATCCAAACATTGATGGTTCTAAAGATAATATAACACTGATCATGGCTTGCCTTCGGCTAATAAACTTTCTTGTTGGGTGTTCAATATGACTTGATTCAAGAAAAACATACCCCTATTCAGATGTAGTGCACATCAATATTGCACACAAAGCACTATGATCTTGATTCACTTTTGAAATTATAATATATCTTGACAACAAAAAACATTTAAGTCATGAAATTTTCATTGCTTTGCAGGCATGATATCTGAAATGCAGTTCTAAATTTGAAATATGCATTAATATGAAAACATACCCCCCTGAAGGTCCGTTCAATAAGGAGAAGGAAACGGCAAGGGTTTTAAGTGCATTATATAACACATAAGTAAATGAGTGAAGGATATTTCACATACAGTCCTCTGTCATGCCCTTACCATTCATTTTGTAGATACACAAATGTGCTTTAAAACCGTATGTGGTATCTCCTCCTCATGTAAACAAGCCTTAACAAGCTTAACAAAATGATGTGTTACACTTTCATTTTCTAAATTCATGAAAATATTACACTTTCACCTAGAATGGTTCATGCTTAACCCATAGACGTACAGTGTCTCCTTTAAGAGATGCTTTGGCAGTATCTGTTGGTCCAGAATGCTGGGCATGATACATTATACATGAGTAGAATGAGAAAAATTTGCTGAAAATTTTGAGTCCATTTTCAATGTAGTATGATGTTGCGTTTTCGAATTAGAGCAGCTTAAATGTAACTAATCATTAAAGTCTTTAAATTGGCAATGCAGTGAATATCATATAATCCCTATTTCCGTGTTCAGATTGGCATTTTTCGCTTAAATTTTACAATCACAATTCATTTTGGTTCATGTTTTATCTATATTTTTTTTTTTTCAAATGATGTAAGAGTGAAAAAAAATATTAGTTGTTGCCAATTTGAGGATTGAAGATGATTAATTCAGAACTCTGAAAGCTCTGTACTTCTATGGGTTAAAAGCATGCATCACTCCTTCACTTCTACGATAAAGTCATGCTACCTGGTAATCATTTACTATTTTCTGTGCTACAGACATGACCATGGCTGAGTAGCCTTCAATATGACAGAAGGTCACTTCTCATATGAATGTTTCTCACTTCCAAGAATTACAATGCATGTGTGTCTCCCAAATGGTTTATAACCATCCCTTTAAAGACACTCATGAATATAACTTCAAATAGTAAGGGTCTAAATTTGTTCTAAAATATAAGAAACAGAAGATATATGACATCATAGGTCAAATGAAGTCAAAAGAATTGGGTGTGGTCCTAAGATAATTATTACTCTCTCTCTCTCTCTCTCTCTCTCTCTCTCTCATCATCTCGTTAATAAGAAATGTCATCATTGCATCCAATTATCAGACGGTACATTGCCACTGATTTTAATGCCTTCAGCTGGGGGATGGTCTGACAAACAGGAGGCAAATTATGCATGCGACTCGTCTACTGGTCTCTGATGCGGTCTTTTACTCAAACGTGATGACGATGGAGAATGAGTCATCGCCCTGAGATGCCGGTGGAGGAAGGCATCGGGGATAGCATCTCTTCGCATCAGCTCATAAGATTCATTTCCACTTCCATTATTTCTTTTCTATTTAACCCCCGGCCTCTTTTTCTACCCCTATGCACCTGCCTCGTTAGAATTTCCACTCCTTTACATTTCATCTCTCGTTTGACAGTAATTTACTGATAATTTGTGCTTTCGTGTCTGCTTTGTTGTCAGCCCTTCTCTGTCTCACTCGAGGTGTCATTCTTTGTCTTCACTAATCTTTTTTTTTAATCCAAAATGAAAATCTGTTCAATTGCATATCAAGTTGATCATCTCCTATTTTTGTTATCACTCTAAATATTCTGTCTTCTGCCACATATAATCATTTTCTCTGGAAACCCTTTAGCCTTACATATTCCACTGTTTCTTTCTCCCTTTCTCTCCCTCTCTTTCTTTCTCTCTCTCTCTCTCTCTCTCTCTCTTTCAACCATTCCCTGTCCCTGTGTTTACCTAATATTCTATATACATGTAATCGCTCTCCCCCTCTCTCTCAATTTCTCTCCCTCTCCCCCCCCCCCTCCATCTCATCAACATCTGCAATGCATCCATCATGTTTTAGAGGTCTCCATCTTCTTCTCATCAGCATCACTTGAACTTCTGTCTTCATTGCACCTGTTCATTGGAGAAGTTCTTCTCCTCTCCCTCTGGCTATGTGCTTTATCATGCCATTCAGCTCTCAGTACTCCCTTACCATGCCTCCATCTCATCTGCACCGCATCTATTCATGAGCAAACCATCTTCAGATGGCATTTGTGACCCTGTTCTCATTACAAGGGATAGTGTGATCCAGCACGCACTAGATTGCTCCACCTCTAAGGTGAGAACCCTACGACGTCATTTGGGCATGATCCAGGGAGGTCCAGAGCGATCCCAATCGGGACCACCTTGGGGGGGGGGGGGGGGGCGGGGGGGGGGTCCAGGGGAGATAGCGCGATTCAGAGGGAGCCAATTTGCAGTTTACTGTGCAGAGAGTGTAAAGATAGACCGCGCTACCATCTGCAGGCGTGAACCCGCAGCGTGCCAGTGGACCTCCCTGGGGCATGCCATGGATCGCCCCAAGATGGCGCGATCCTCTTTCCAATCTCGTAATGAGAATGGGATCTTTGTTTTATTGTTCTTCAAACTATTTTATGAAGCACTACACATAAGAATAGACTTCAAAATTGCATAAAAGAAGCACCCACAATAGAACTATTTAAGGGATCTTACCCCGTTGACAACTAAATTCTCCAATTTCCATAGACTTGATACAGGGACCACCCAGTTCCCGTAGTCAACGAGTTAAAATCATATTTTTTCAACCTAAATCACGTTTACTGTAAACAATTTTCTTGTTTTTCTTTCTCTCTCTTCATTTCTTATTTCACTAAAGCATGTATACTGCAAATTGTCATATTTGCTCTCCAAGAACAGCATATTATTGCTTTTATCATTTGTATCTCTTAATACAAGAGATATGCTGAAATAATATTACAGAAATCATTCCATGTTCTGCAATGGAAAAAGTTAGTCTTTTAAATCATATGGTAACTTGTATTGCAATGAGTAATAACAACCAAGAAAGAAGCAAATACATATCATCACTAGTAAAACTAATTCTAATGAATGTGAAAATATTATGAGACTAACTGAATATTTTTGTACCTATTCATTTTCATTTTGATTTCATGAGAAATGACATATGATGATATGTTACTACCAAAAAGATATATGATTTACATCAGTACACTTACTTATCGAACAATGCAAAGAATTAATGTTTGATTTGGTCATCATAATAGAGAATTAAAAACAAACTTACGGTTATCTTAGCCATTGTGATGTTCATCCCGGTATGTTAGCTGCTTTCACTGTCTGTATTTTAAAAAAAATCCTGTAACGAGAGGTCCTCAAACTCCAGGAAGTAAAAAAAAAATGCAAGTTTTCACGAGTTCCACCCACCAGCAAATCTCTGATATATTCAGATAGAATCCTATCAATCGCAGCTTGCATAGAAGAGTTGCGTTGCAACAGCGATTACTCCAGTAACACGATCATACTATGATCATAATCTGTACTGGTACTCCACAGCCTTGAATAAAACGTTCAGTTAACATCCGTAGTATAGGAATTCCCTCTCTCAAATGACTGCTGACTTCAGTTCCATTTCATTAAATTTAAGTTTTCCTGAACATACCGTGTTCTTGTGGTCAGTGAATAATTTCATAGCTACATTCTAATCATAAAAATGTGAAATGTGGAAGGATTTAAAAAAAGTACCGTATCATCCACTATGTGCTCTTCGTACTGATTGAGTTGATGACAACTTGTGTATGTACAAGTGACTACAACGCTGACCTGATGTATCCCGTAAACTAACATGTGCAAAAATCAGTGAGGCTTAAAAATTGATTTACATCTCCAGGAAAAGTAACGCTGGATGAGTAACGGAACATTGAACCTCACATTCCTATCTCATGCGTCAAACATCACACATCATGGTATAGAAGTGATTGGTGGTTAACCCATACATTCATGGCTTCACAGCCGCAGACTCAGTTCCTAAGGTGGTAGCTCATGTATTGAACATTGATGATTAGACCGGATTCCAACAAAAACGTAGACATGTCTTTACTAAGTGGAGTCTGACAAGAAAATAAGTGTTGTGATGGGGTAGTAAACAAGCAGAGAAAAGATTGGAGTCACGTTGCATACGTCACTTTTGAACCTATTATGAGACAATTATCAGTCATCACAGAATATGTCCTTTATTCCTCTTTCTTTTCATGGTGAAAAAGACGTCCAGTCCTTTCTTTGAAGGTATTCCATTATTCAGATTCAGCCAACGGTGACCTGCACTCCCTTACTCAACTCATCACATGTCTTCCCGCCACTACAAAACAAAACTCCTCATGAGGAAAATAAAAAGCTATATGAAAACACATTTTGGTCATTCAAACTCTGTGCCCGTTATGCTTGTTTGCACAGACAGAAAGACATTATTCTGATTGGTATCTATTTTCTTTTGAAATTCATATTCACTTCATTTGCACAGGATGAGTCACAGGGAACAAAGTCCAGGTTAGAAATTGTGCCAAATTTTAAGTTTGCAGCCTTTGTCTTCTTCTTTATTCCTTTTAACACAGTTTTATGCTCCACAGTGGTCCAATGATGTAAATGTAATATGTTGCATCTTTCATAACTTTTCATTTCAAAATCAATATTTTCCTTTGGAGTGAAAACTCTTTGTTTTTATTGTTATTGATTTTAAATGAGTATCTTTCCATGATCTTATTGTTAATATTTCACCTATCGTCTCTTTCTGTTCTGGGGTCTCTCAATCTCTCTCTCTTTTTCCTTCTTCCTTCTTTCTCTCTCTTTCTATCTGTATCTACTTCTCTCTTACATTCTCTCCTTTTATAAGTATCTATTTCTCTCTCTCTCTCTCTCACTCTATTTCTATCTCTCTCTCTCTCTCTCTCTCCTTCTATCATGCTGTATCTCTTGCTCTTTTTCTTTCTCTATCTTTATCTCTCATCTCTTTCAATCAGTATCTATTTCTCTCTTTATAAATACAGCAAGGTGCTACTGGGTCACATCTCAGTGCCATTTTTCACCAGTTTTATGTAAACAGTTGCTTCTTTTGTGAGTTAATACCGTGTTCCTTTCAATGAATCTATCTTTTCTTTTATTCTCTTTCTCTTCACGCTCTTTGGACCTCCTTTTGGTCTGAAGCATGGCTTGCTTCGGGGTTGTAAACACATTGTCAGTTTCCTGGCAGAAAAATCAGCAAATTGGCAAAATAATGAAAGAGCTGCAAAAATCCAAGAAGATTAGTTAAATGGAAGGACAGGAGAATGGAATTTAATTCTGCTTCTGGTTGTCAAACAGGTTTTGGAATGTCTGTAGCAGAGGTCTTTGCAAGGGAGAAGCTTTAGTACTACTTTTATCATTCTTGTTTAAAAGGCCACCTAAATATATCTATATATATTTTTTAATGCACATATTGAAAATTCTCATGTGTTGGATAAGAAAGAGAAATAAAAAGAGGAAGTACACCATGTATAAATCCAACAGCATTGTTTTATTTACAAAATTTTCTTCCCGCCTCAGGTCTTCATCAGTGTTGGATTTATACATAGTGTACTTTCTCTTCTTGTTTTTATCTTTAATGCAGATAACCATAAATATAATCCTGATTAAAGGTAGACCTTACAATTCTACTTTAATTCAAAATGAAAGACAATGAATAATCCAACTGCTTTTGAACGCGAAAGCCAGCTCAAGACATACTGTTTAAGCAAATATTTTAACTTTCACATATTTTGTATATTTGGGACAATTTTGACATATTAGCGAGCTATAAATCTCACATTTTGAATGATGTTCCTATACTGAAATATATGCATTTATTGAGTGGAAATTCTAGTGAGGGCATAATCACAAAATAAGCGACAATTAAACCACCGCAAACACTTGAGCTTTAATATCTTGTGTGACAAGAGCAATTGTGTCTATTTCGTATTTCTTTGTGGAATTCTCAGTGTAATGAATATAACATTACTTGAAAATAATTAAAATTAGTGGAAAATTATAATTTAAAAAAAATTGTATTTTTTTTTTTGGAGAGGATCATATAAGGTACTTTTTGCGTTACATTATTGGACATCTCATTAACTGAATGAAAATTGATAGATATTTCATTGTATGCAGCACAAGAACATGCAAGTATCTTTAAATAAAAGTATTGATAATGTTATTATTACCAAATGACTAGAAAAATTTTATTTGGAGCAAACTTATCAATCAGTTAGGTGGGACAAGGCCTTTAGCTTAGATGTCATTTAGAAAATTCAGTTGACATTCTGTTTGAGGTAAACATCAAGTGAATGGTGGTGATATCAAATTAGTTATACTTATACAACCATTAGAAGGTCTGTCATAATCATTTTACTCCATGGCACATACTAATCTTATCTTCTACAAAATAACATGCCAGGGTTGGATTATGTAAAATCTCCAAACACACAAGCTTCGGAAACTATACATAATAGAACATTTGGAGTGTGACAGCTCCACTCCAAGCTGTTGTTAGGCAATTTGTAAATGTTAAGAATTTGTTTCTCCTCGTCATGTTTTTTTTTCAGTTTGGGAATGAGTCACCGAAGTTTTAACATACCTCCCTCCTTAGTATGTTTACTGATAGTGCTCATCTTCTCACTTACTCTACATTGTAGGCCCATTCACACAGCTATATAGATTGAATTTTAGATTCTTTTAGGATTCTTCAAAACATCTGTTTACAAATTCCATGACTGAAGAGACCCTCAGCTCTTCAGAAATCATGCAATGAGACATTCACATTGACAATATTTACAGTGGTAAAAAGTGTTTCAAATCATATTCATATGCACTTCATATACTTTACAAAATCTTCTATTCATACAATAAGTATACTAATGAATAAGGGATGAGGAGGGGGTAGCTGTTTCGGGTAAATGTCCAGGGGGTAGTTGTCCAGATACGCAAATAACTTTTGGGTGTTATATTTCACCATATTCACAGAAGTTCAAAAGCATCTTCAAAAGCAATATGAGCTCAAATCTCTGAACAGAAACCTCCTCACCAAAACCATAAAGACACCTCAGTTTAGACAGCTTCTGTATTTACAAGACTATGTGACAGGAATGCCAGAGTTCTAGCAATTTTGATATCGCTGATTTGTGATATGGAATTTACTAACTAACTCCTTCTGTCATCGTACTGCATGAAGTTTGTTTGGCTACTGCACTAATTGGATCTCAGTGAAAGATCCAAACTCTGCTTGAATTTAATGACAGAATTTCAGGCAATCTAAGAGAAAGACAAAACAATCAAACAATGGTTTCATCATGAAATACATGTGAAACTGTGGTACAGAAGTTTCAGACTGTATAGTTAATCAAAAACAAAAAGTTTGATTTAAATTATAATTTTAATGAGATGAAACTATGATGATATCAAATCAAAATTAACATTAAGTGGCAATTTGTTCAACAACTTTTCCTACATTTGTAATACTGTGTTTTAATCATATGAAGATTAATTTATGCATGTTTGATTTCTGTATATTTGTGAGATATCGTACATTGAGAGTGGCCTAATAACCATCACTGTCACTACTGTCACTGTCATAATCATCATCGTCATCGCATCACCACCACCACAACCAGCATCATCATCATCGTCACCATCATCACCACCACCACCATCATAATCATCATCACCACCATCATCACTACCATCACCATCATCATCATTACCACCATCATCACGACCATCACCATCATCATCACCACCATCATCACGACCATCACCATCATCATCATTACAACCATCATCATCACCACCATCATCATTACCACCATTATCATTACCATCATCATTACCACCATCATCATCACCACCATCATCATTATCATCATCATCATCATCATCATCCTCCCTCTCAAGAGATGAAGATTGAATCAGTCTCTTTCTATTCTCACAGAAAGGCTCTGTTCTTCAATAATTCAGAAGCAAAGACTTTAATGTCAAAATATTAGATGTTCCACAGGATTTGCAAAAAAAACAACAACCCTAAAACAAAAACAAAACAAAGAAAACCAACAAACTAACAAAAACAGAAGAAACAGTAATAATTTAAAGTAATTATGCATTATATGCCTTGGTTTATGTATGTTAGTATTTTCAGTGAACAGATTGATGATAAGTTATTTCTGATGATTCTTTGTTACCAATGAAGCAAAAAATGTCGGAGGAGACTTACCGATAGTTTGGATGCTTGGGTCGGGTCAGGAGTCATCTGTACCGGGCCACTAGGGGCACTCTTTCTTCTCTTACGATTGTCACCCCCATCATGACTGATGTCTGTACAAAGAAATTTAAAAAAGAGAGAAAAACAATAAAATATAGCTTCATAACATATGAAGGAAGTAAAGGCAATTAGCAAGATCTTGTAAACTAGCAACTTTTGTGTGCATGAAATTTTTATGATTTTCGCAGGTGTCTCAGGTCCGCAAATGTTTAATTTTTAGCAACATGTGTGAAAGTTTCTTACTGCGAAAAGGAGTGTCAATTACAATCTGCAAAGCTCCATGTTGCGAATGTTTTTTTTTTCTTCTTTCAGTATTTGTCATGCACAACCTGTTCCAAAGCAATGGTTAACAACACATGTAATTACACAATACAGGAAGTATCTAAGTTCTTGACCTTTTACACATTTCACTTGTATGCATACATAATTCCTTTCTTACAGTGCCACTGCTCTTTTCTTTGCTCTTCAAATTAATTCAACGATCACTGTAAGATATTTCATGCTTCTCACAGCCTTATAAATGATAAAACCATTTGTGCAGGAAATTTTTATGATGATCAATGATGCATAACTACATGAAGTTATTCATCATATTATATATGACAGTATATGAAAGCTGGCCAAGCTCAGAATTGAAACTGTCAGTTTACGAGGGTTCTCATGTTAACAGTCTGGTTTCATATCCATGAGATCTCTTATACTCTACCATACCTCTGATGAATAATGGAACCTGATATGTGTACTAGATGCGATTGATAACATTATGCAGGTATGATATTTACTTGTATAGCCTTGTAAGGAACTAGTGACTGTAGAATCACACGAAGATAATAAAAGAAATATCAAGGAATGGAGAAAGAGAAAGAAAGAAAAACAAGGCAAGCTATCCAGAATGAATATTGAATATTTGCATATTGGATGCATAAATGTGAAAATTTTCTAATGTATTCAACTGCTCATATCAATGTTTTCACATAGGCTCTTTCCAGTCTCACATTATATATTTTTTTTTTTCATTTTTGTAAGAGGCAAATAGCTAGTAGCTCTTATACATTCACTTTGATTGTTAAAATACTTCTGCATATACTATCATCAAGGGAAGGGAAAAAATAAATAATTATATATTTCAGAGAAAAATACAACTTCTAAAATCAATTATCAATTGAACAAAAGAATATTGGGGAAAAACATTACTCACTGCTCAAAGAAAAACCAAGCAGGAAATTACTTTCAAGGTTGGATCTTAAATACCTCTCACCCCCATAAAATCATAATCATCACATCATTATGATAATGGTGATAGTAACGAAAATTATGATAATGATAAAAATAACTGTCATGATAACAAAGACGATGATGATGATGATAAGGAGAAGATGATGATGATGGTGGTGGTTTGTATCAAGTAAAAATATCCCTCAAGGTTCTGCAAATTCTTCCAATATTAATTGATGTTACTCTTAGTAATCAATCAACCTAAATGTAAGTCAAGAAATAAAAGCATTGTGTAAGGATCATAAAAACTAAAAGTTGTCCTAGGTAATCATCATTAACAACTTAAAAGTACAGAGATCTACAATGTTATCTTGATTAAAACCGTGTCAAACGAGCTCACTAAAACATTTATTGACTATTAAATAGGAGAAGGGTCTACATTAAAATGAAATATGTCTGTTTCTTGATATGAGAAATTAATCAACATCGTAGTAAAAGTCACAGTATGCAGTTATGACCAGAGGTAAATTATCAAATGTCAGGCTACAGGATTGAGAAATAACATGAAAGAAAGATACATGTATAGTCAGACACATGTCAAAGGTCGGTGGTATAAAGTGGCCATGTTTCAGGTTTCCCTTTGGGGACCTACAGTGATAGGTTTGACTATATCTATAAAAAAGAATGAATACCTAGAAAGAGAGAGGAGAGAGAAGGAGGACAAATCAAAAAATAAAAAATAGTCTGCATTGTCTAAACAAAGAGAAAGATCCATAAAAGAAATTAGAAGAGAATCATGCCACAAATCATGAAATATCACAAGAAATACAAATAAGAAATTAAAAGAGATTGCAAAATAAAGAGACAATGCAACAATCTATACCTATACAAGACATAAAAAAGAAGAAAAAATGGAGGAAGAAAAGAAAAACAGACCTTCGAAAAGCTTCCAAGATGAGATGCATTAGAATAAATCCCACTGAACCACAAAGAGAAATGAAATACAAAGGTCCTGCGATCACTCCACAGAGTAATATCCTCCTTAACGTGAGAGGCTCCTGGTCAGGCAAAGACTGAATCATCAATGAGAGATGCTAAAGAGAACAATCGATGCAAGAGAGCATCTCAGCGATGCATCATCCTCTAGAGGATCATGTTGCTAGGGAGGATGTGGGATGGATGCGGGGAGAGCAAAGCCTTATTGGTAACAGCTTTGTCTTGGAGAACAGACCCCAGATTTCTCATTTAGAATAAGGGTGTCTTCAAATCTCGAAAACCTTTGTCTTGTACATCCATAATCATCATCATCTCTCATGTTGCCATAGCGAATTGGGTGTGGTTATATTAAGTGAATGATGAGGATCTGCTGGTATCCACAATGAAGTAGTCTGAGATTTCAGACATAAAACTCTCTTAATTTACACACATAAACATGAACCATTCTAGGTGCAGAAAGAAATATATGATCCTTCTACTATTGATAATCATATAGGGATCATCTATAAATCAATACTTCACCCTCATCGATAAGTTCTCTGGTGAGTGACAAAATTATGGCAGTCTAGACTACTGACAGTCTTAATGATGGAAAACAGTATTATCTTTTCAGCCATACATCATTACTTCTCATCTCATGTTACTAGGAGTATGTAGAATGCTGAAAGATGAAGATGAAGAGATGCTAGTCTCCAGAACCCTTGCCTCCAGATCCCATGCAAGAAAATATCAAAGTGTTTTCCTGTCATTACTTAGCACTAACCAGTACTACATAAATCAAATACAAATATGTCAACAGGAAAGGGAATATTATTATTTTTACTGTGAACTTTGCAGAACTTAAGTAGAAAAGTGGAAGAATTAGGAGGAGCTAATATGTGTCACAGATATTTGTCTAAATCTATTGGCAATATTCTTTCATTCTTGTTCTGCCGAACTGTAACCTTTATATACTTTTGAATCATAACATACTCTTGCTCTGAAATCAGATTAAAGTGAAGGGCTCAATATCTGGGAACAACTGAAGAGTTATGATTGCAAAAAGGCCCTTTTATTACAATTTATAAGTAACATCACCATTGTCATCATCATCATCATTGGTGTTATGTCGGTATGACATGTCCGTTGTAGAAAAAGTCCATCATTCACCATTCTTTCCTGTCTTGAGCTTTTATTTTAGTTTCCTTGTAAGTGTTTCCATTCATGATCATGTCCAACATCTTTGTTCTTTGGCCTCCATGCATTCTTTTCCCATCTACTCTACCCTCAATCATGTCACCCATCATGTCTCAGTATGTGACTGATCCATTTTCATTGTCTGTCTTTAATCGTGTCCAGGAGGCTTCGCGTTTCTCCTGCTATAACTAGTACCTCTTCATTTGACAGTCTGACGATGATGATGATGATGGCCATTATATGAAACCTCAAAATCCCTTCCATTTGATATTTCACTCACAATATCAAGGAAAAAAGAAAAAAATGTTTGGAATTATTTAGGTGCTTTCACACCTACCTGATCAAGAAAAATACCTGTAAACTACAGGAACTTTTTCATGCCCCAAAATACCCAATAATTATTTCGTGCTTTCACACCTCCCTGAAACAGACCCTCACAGGAAAGTTCTAGTACTTATAAGCATGTGCATAAGGCCCATAGAAGTTCTCGTAATTTGCTTTCACATTACAAATATATAGAATACTGGATCAGAAAATACCAGGTATTTTTCCTGATCGGGTAGGTGTGAAAGCGCCTAGTATCATGTATTGTTATTATTATTATTTTCTTTATATTTTGGCTACTTTAACTGCAAAACATCAAATTTACAAAAACGGATATATCGTGGATTTTATAGAATCAAACTCTCCAAGTGATGATACTGCAAAAAATGCCCTTCTGAATTAAACCTGTTCAGCAAGCTTACCTTCAGTTCATACCATGTATTAGAATGGTACATACATGGTAGTGTTAATTAGGGCAGACACTAATTAGCACCTAATCAATTAAACAATCAACATGGTTTCTGTACTTATCAGGGACATATCTATTTATTCTAATGAACCAGGTACAGCTGTCGTTTCTCATACCCGATCATGGCAGCACATCGAGTATGATTGTGAAAATGATTTAACCCACTGCAAATAAGTTGTGATAGACGACTTTCAGAGTATTCAGACACACATCCTGAACTCTCTAAAGTAACATCGTACAGATGCTTAGTTTTCTACTGAGCATGTTGTCATGGCAAGGTCATGTCTCTTTTCACAGCACTAAGGAGAATGCAACCCAGACATCAGTGTGCTTCCAGTGATTGAAGAAGAACAAGAAGAGTAAACAGTGAAAGTTTGAGGATAATAGGACAATAGGCGCTTTCACACCTACCCGATCAGGAAAAATACCCGTAAATTACGAGAACTTGTTAAGGCCCCAAAATACCTGATAATTGTTCTGCGCTTTCACACCTACCCGAAGCCAGACCTCTTCGGGGTAAGTTCTCGAAGTTACGAGCATGCGCAGAACTATTTATTTTGCAGACGAGGCTCGTGCTTTCGCTCAGCTAGCTCAGCTCTTGCTATGATAGCGCTTGCTAGTAGCTCGATGCGATCATCGATACGTCGATCTCTACATATTGATGTACACTTGCAGTCTCATAATCTCTCTTTAGAACTTTCAGTTTATTTTTTATTTCGAGAGGTATCCTCTCAAACCCGAGGCTGGCAAGTCTTGCAGCCAGCATATCGTAGATAGTTCTATTTCTTTGGCTGGGGGAGGCCACTGCCTTGTACACCTCCTCCTCCCTCCACATCGCTATCAGCGATGATCAGAGGATGACATACTACCGTATCGATATATCAGAATAAATCATAAATAAAAAAACACGAAAGGGGAACAGAACTTTACAAAAACAACGACGTAGCTAGAAATAGACAATACAAATCTCAAATCCAGAATGTACGGTACACAAACGATAACGACGTCCAATACGTACACGGTACACACAGTACAGTACACACTTCGTGCACCAGTGCTTGATGGAATAGAAGTTCTCGTAATTTGCTTTCACATTACAAAAATCCCCGCGACCTTGGAGAAAGTACTCGTAATTTTGAGAAAGTACCTACTAATTTACGGGTATTTTCTTACGGGGATATTACTCGTAATTTGGTTTCACACTGGCAAAATACCTGGTATTTTCTGATCGGGGTAGAATACCCGATCTGAAAATACCAGGTATTTTTCCTGATCGGGTAGGTGTGAAAGCGCCCAATGTGTTCAAGAGTTAGGAATTTTGAAAGTTTAAGTAAATCCTTATCATGAAGATCCTTGAATTGGCAACTTTGCCAGCATCTGTGATGTCATCATGGACAACTCTCCATTCATTTTGTACACAGAATTTAATATTTTCTTTATTTTCAAGAAAAAATAAAAATTCTTTTGATTTATGGTTTTAGTATGACACGTCTATATCAATTCTGCAAGCATTTTGAGAAGAATTATGTTGATTCCTGACTTGAAATTTCATATAAATCAATTTTTTGGAAAAATTATGAACAAAATGAATTGAGAGTTGTCCACGATGACATCACAGATGCTGGCAAAGTTGCCAATTCAAGGATCCCCATAATAGGGATTTACTGAAACTTTCAAAACTCATAACTCTTGAACAGATTGTCCGATTGTGCTCAAACTTTCACTGTTTACTCTTCTGAGTCACCTATATTCACTAAGAGCACACTGATGCCTGGGTTGTATTCTCCTTTAAGCCCCGTCCACCATTCAGAATGGTCGCCATATATTCAGGCACACACGAACCATGATTCTTTATTGAGTTCAAAAAGATGCTCAAACCCCTGTTTCAGATACACAAATTCATCGTATAGCAATACCATAACGGTGAAGCTATGCAACAAATTTTTGTGTGTCTGAACAGGGTTTATTGGATAACTTGTTTAGCACAAAGCTAATCTGCCACAAGGTCCATTAAAGAATCAGTGCCCACTGCATTCAAGCTTATGGGAAGGACACAATGCAGTATTCCTTGGATTCATTGTTGTTCAATTTTCCAGTGACAATTCATTTCAACTTTCAAGAACTGATATTTCAAAATTTCAGATGATTAATGTGCATATTGATATACAAATAAACTTAAGACAACCCAAAAAGTAACAAAAATAATAGATTTTCAAATTTTGTTTCCAGAAAATTAAACTGACTATCTGCCTATTCCTTTAATGTTTATAGCATGGGGATCATATTCATATGAATTCATACTAAAAAATGAAGGAGTTTTATTGAACTACACATATGTCAAAACTGCAATATAACTATGATCATGGAGTGGATGTAGTCCCATTGCCATCAGGATGTAAATAAACAGAAATAATGTTTATTGTTATTAAATGAGTATCAGCATGGCATGCCTTGGGTCATGTTTTCACAGATTCTCATACAGGGAGAAAAGTGACCTTTCCAATAGCCTGTGTTTGTGATTGGGAAAGGTCAAGTACAACTGAAAAGGAAGTGGGACATCTTTCTTGTCAGACCAGCCTCATTATTTCTCTATCACAATCAATCTTCTTTCAATCTTCTTTCAATCTTCTTTTAATCTTCTTTCAATCTCTATGTATTTGTATGTACAGTATATGTTATACAGGAAGGGAGGGAGGAAGAAACAAAGGATGAGAAAGAATGTTCAAAATAAACATGATAGGTGAAGAGAGAGATGACAAATGGAAGAGAAAATGAACTGAGAGGAAGTGAAAGTTACACATTGGAAAAGAGAGAATGAAAGACAGAAGAAAAGAGAAAAAAAAGAAGAGAAGAGGAGAATAAAGAAGAGAAGAGAGAGAGGGAGGGAGGGAGAATACATGAGAGAGAGAGAGAGAGAGAGAGAGAGATAGAGAGGATAGGGAGATACAGGAGACAGAGAAGGAAAGAGAGAAAAAATGTTTCTAATTTTGCTTTTTGAAACTAACCTTTAACACAAGATTATATTCCTAACCTCATAATCGGAGTCAAGCAAATAAAAACATTTTTTTTTTGGGGGGGGGGGGGGGGGAGGGGGATGAAATAATATACATAGTCAAGGATGTCTATACTTTCAGCTTAGAGAAATTGTCCCATCATTGACCACAGACAATGACGATGACGAGAAACAAATACCTATACTGTCTCTCACCACAAGATGGCAGCAGAGCAATTGCTGAAATCTCACAAATTGTTCTCTTAGTCATGCTTCTGTATGTATGAACATTACATTGCTTTACAGATCATTATCTTACTCTTCACAAATAAATCCCTTTATAGTATTTCATTGCTTATTACTCCTGATTTCAACTTTAAACATAAATATCACATAAATGTATGAGCATGATATACATTTCTAAATAAATCAGTGATTTTCAATTTCATGAAATCCCCAGTAATGTGATTTTAAAAAAAAATTTGGTATCTTTTTACCTTAAAATACATGGTATATCTTATAATTTTGATTTAACTTGAAATATAAATTCATGATCAAGAATTCAACAATGATGTGCAACAAGAAGAACTACTATGTGACACAAATATTCATGAATCTGGAATGCAGATTACAGGCTAATTTCAACCTATGAGGGAGCTATTGAATGAAGCTACCTTAGGTTATATCCAATCAATACATGACTCATCAAAAGTTTATTCACGGTGCGGTGATTCTCTGTACATTTCTGACATATAATAGTCCTTACCGCAAACCGTATGACAGACGAACATGTGATTTGGAATAATTTTTAAACAATTCACACCTTTGAAGAGAAAAGTCCACAATAGCATCAGGTTGGCTCATGAGGAAGTATGAAATAAGAAAAAAGATCTGCAAAATTTTAGTGGAAATCACATGAAAGATACGACAATTATTTTCAAAAAAATTATTGATGGAACAAGAATGGGCACCTCCATGATTTATTTTTTAAAGCAATTCTCCCATTGATTAAATTTGTTCTGTAAAGGATTTCATAGATTTATATTTTCTCTAATGAAAATATATATACAAGTCCAGGTGAAGCAATGGACAAATGCCAACCAATAAAAATTAATGAAATTTTATGCCCAATAATCACAAAATCAGCTTCCCTTTCCTGAAAATATGTCAGGCCTGTCATTGCCGTTAAATAATATTTCATGCATAAAGCCCCCTATCAAAAGCCTCTTGACTGATTCCAAATGAAATTCTGTCAATGTCAGGAAATTAAGTCTTTTAAGGAAATAAACAAAAGGAATTTTGATTGGGGGTAGGGCAGAAGAAGGAAATAGAAGAAGGCTGTTTGGATTTCTAGCTAACCTAATTCTGTCATAAACCACAACTAATCAACAAAGATAATGAGCAAAAATTCACAAGATCAGCCTGCCTTGGGAATTAATTTGTAACTTAACACTTGTTATTTCTTAAATTTTGTAACTTTATACTTGTTCTTTTTTTTTGTTAAAATGGATTTGTATCTTATCATGATTAAAACAGATTTTAAAGTTTACTAACACATATTTGTTATTCAGTACAGATACGATGAAATAAGGGAGGGGGCTCAGGACCAGGGTGCTTCATCCCAAAATGGAGAACTGACTCCCCATTTTTTTTTTTCATTTTTTGCCCCAACAACACAAATAAATCAAGATCAAATTTGGAGGAAAATTTGAAGCAAAAAAAATCATAATTGAACATTCATTACTGACATAAGGTCAATTTACCACATTTCACAAGAATGCATTGTAGTCAATGGTAAGTGAATTGATTGCCTCTTACACAACACAATCTACTAATGCACAGTCAATTACATCAAATCGTTACTAAGTGCTCTCAATGCCCACAAAGGTAACATACTGTTAATGAGGTGAAGAGAGAGAAATTAAATAAATCAATGCCATGAGTCATGCTAGATGTGTTGCTGCTTTTATACACCTAATTTGAAGATTTGATGATGTGCTTATTAAGGTACAGTAGCAGGTATCTTGATTTGGAAAATTAGAGTTTCAAAACCTATAAAACCAGACATTCACTCATGGTTCTCGCCAGTACATAACACCCATGGTTCCAGTACCATGCGTAAAGGGTTTCAGACAAGGAAGAACCATGTGTGAAATTGCTGCACCATGCGTGGCAACAAGGGTAAAAAAAATATTGGAGTATAAATTCCTAACAATAATGATAAATGTCACAGATTGTTTTGCTTTTTGGCAATGTATTTTTACTTTTATGCCACTAGAGACAACTCCTGCTTACCAAGAAGTATTTTTCATCCTTTTACTATATCATATACTGCCGCCACACCTAACTTTAGGTGTTATTCTGTAAAACTTCCGAAACTTTCACGCTTTGCGCAGAGTGGGAACCGTGTGTGGATTTTTTTCTAGTGAGAACCCTGATTCACTATCACAAATGTGCTGTTGCTTACATGTACTACAGAGAGTTATAGGCTTGGCAAAATGATGAGCTCATTGTGGCATAGAAGTACATACATGCAGGCCCATATGGTTCGGGAGGATGAGATGTTCAAAATCTTGGATGCTCTTGCACAGACAAGCATTATAACAGGTGTGCAGGTTTTTACACTTAAATTACGCTTGACAACTTGACTATTACAGCATAGGGGTATGTACTTTTTCATAAGGTTTTAAGAGGTTCATATCCACAAGTACTCTAGAATACACGTACAACCCTCCGATTACACTTGCAAATACTGTTCTGCTTTGCAGCATTTAGACAGCCACATTTTTCAATGCTTCATATTTCAACTATGTTGACAAATGCAGAAGACAGGTAGCTTTAGCTATTAGAAAAATATGGTCACATACACAAATATATCTGACATGACTAATTTTCAGTCCCAAAATATGTGTGCCTCTGTTGTAAATTGTTTGCTTCTGAAGAAAGTCTGTGATAACCCACTGGTAGTCAACATTCTTAAAATACCTGTCCCCTCCACCCCCTCCCCCCCCCCCCCAAAAAGGAGAAGCAAGCTTATGCAAAACAAAAGAATATAAGCAAAATGTTCAAATTCAGAGTTGTATGTATCATGATGTATGGAAGCATATTGCCTGCTAAGATCCATGTGGATGCTAACTCAGAATGCTTAAAGGTATTGGCTAACATTGTTATGATTTTAAAAAAATCTCATTTTGTTACTTTAAAATGGGATAAACATTAGGGTTATAGTGTAAAAATACCATTGTGAAAGTTTCAGAACATAATATCAACGGGAAGTATTTTTAAATATTAGAAATGTGAACCAATGTTTGAAAAATATACGAGGGTCGGTTGCATAGACCCAACGTAAGGAGTGCGCATGCGCACATGACTCAACGGACCGCACTGTGTGTATTGACGTATCACGCGGCGGAAGGCAAGTAACGGTATTTTTTAATTCGCGCAAACGGTCCTCTTAGTTCAGTGTCTCTCGAGACGAAAGCTAATAAAATCGCGGTTTGCGTCTAACTTACAGCTTTTCCTTCCAAATTATGGTTGGTTTCAGGGTTTTTTAGTATAAATACAAGTACTCATATACATGTTTCATCTTAGTTTGAGAACTTTTTAAATCAGCTGCTCACAAAGTTAGCCAATGCCTTTAAGCAAAGACTCATCAACTGTCTGTTAATCGATGGTTCTAATTCATAGTATTTCAAATTTATTGTTGCTGGTATTGTATTCAAGTATGCAAAAAAACCCACAAAAAACAACAACAAAAAACAACAACTCATGAACAAAGAGAAAAATGAAATCCTCAATGGCATAATTGCTTTGAGCCTACCTGTAGAATTCATTTAATGTATTAAATTTAGAATTTAATTGCCCTATGGATGCCATACACATGAGAGAAGAATAAATATGATTTTTTTTTCTTTCATGCAAGTAAAATAAATTGCAATAATTTCATTTACACTGTAATATCTGATTGGTTTTCAATATGTCTGCAATTATGAATGGAATCTGATGAGGTTTTATTCTTCAAAGGATGACAGCATTGAGAATTTACAAATGTATCAAAGTTTATCATGAACAATCAATTTATATACATCAACCCATAGCAGTGCTTAAAAGATTTTGGAAGGTCTGATTTAATCAATTCAATTCAATTCATTTCAATTTCCAACAAAAATGATTCATAACAATTTAAGACAAAATCAAACATATATATCAGTGTACAATATTATGAAACTTGAATGATAAAACAAAACATATACATGAGTATATTTACTAGTATGCTTGGTTTATTTTTAAAGAAAACATGTGGCAATGGAGGATCCACTAAAAAGCAGGGTTTGTAGAATGTGGAGCCCTCATATATTTGCAAACAAAACTTGTAATTCTAAAGGATATGAATAAAACTTTAAAAAAAAGAAAATACATAAATCAGCAATGAAATTTTTTTCTATTTCATTTCAATTTTGTTTTTAAAACAATAGTCAGTTTTCCCTCCTCAAAATGGTACAATTTTTTTTTTCATTTTCCATTTCTACATAGTTTGAAAAATAAAATAACATGAACCAATATGAACAAAAATTGCAAAATTCAACCAAATAATTGCCAATAGTACATGAAAATAGTAATAACATATTTTACACTGCATTGGCAACTTAGATTTGAATGATTAGCCTCAATCAAATACCATAACATGTTGAGACTAGTATCAGACACCTTCTTCTACCACCAGACTAACCACTGCATACTTTGCTAAGTTCAAACAATGCTAACATTCTGCATGGTAATGAAACACTGTATCACGAGGTGCCATGCCTATATACACATGTCCCACATACTCACGGAAGTGGTTTTCAACCAGCAGACCATTTTTTTTTCCAAAAAATGCTTTATATTCCCGATCTATTTTATGAGCTAATTTCTATTGACTCAGGGTACCTTCGTGTGTCTATGATTACATAGAGAATATTGGTAAATATTCCAAAAGCCATCAGCTTTATTATTAGACTTGGATGCTATCACAATGTGGGTAGACATCCAATTAATGATTGAAAATGATCAAATATATGAAATTACCACAGAAATGTTGACATGAACCTAACCCTCTTTCAAATGGAGAATGCAGGAAAACAGTATCCTTCCAAGAATATCCCACATAGAATCTTGAAATGACATGATTAGCAAACAGCTTTTAAAGATGATTTTGTTGCGGAAATTGTACAATTATTCTAGATTCCATTGCAAAAAGATGCAAACACTGATCAAAATACCTTATTTCTAATGACTCTGGACCCAACAAAAAAACCTAACCTAAGATTCAAGCAAATTCCAAACCCTGATCCTCTTGCCTTGACAAAATGAAATCTGTACACTAACATGACACAAAACATAACAGGAGTACATCATTTGGTATGATATATCCCTTTAAATATTACATTAGCATAATTCCAATTTGCTCTGTCATATAATATGATGGTCTATCCATATGACAAGCTTTGAAATTCCTAGATAAGAACCATCATCAGCATCTCATCAAAAAAACACTTGCACTTTAACTGAAATCAACAAACCCAATAACGGTGAGCTATGCCTTGACTCCATCACAAAAGAAGGCCTTCTTTGATAAAACAGACCCCATGGGCAACCAAAAACCTGCGAAACATTAGGTCGTTAGAGCCAATAGCCCCCCTCCGGTGAAAAACACATAACATAACACAGTGGGGTAACATGCCTTTCACAGCAACATGAATAACTTTCATTGTCAAGGTGATTTCAAGGTCAAGGATTAACTTGACCCTAATCATATTTCAAAATTAATCCAAATATCAAATCCTGAAAGGACTGTTCACATTATTTAAGAAATATGATTTGTGTGATCCCAAGTGAGTGCTATGTTTCCCTCTAAACCTGGAATAAAAAGGCACCATCTAGTCACACATCTAAAGGCCCATTTAAATATGGGAGAAACCACGGTGGAGGGGGGGGGGGGGGGCTCCGAGGGGATTTTTAAGTGCGTTTTAGAACATGCAAGTGAATGAGTGTGAGACATTTTATGCGCAATCCTCTGTTGCATCATTGCCATTCATTTTGTACTCAAAATACTGCACTGTTCAAAGAAGAGTAGGGGAAAGCTTGGTATAGTGATACACCTGCACATCCCAATTACTTATATCAGGAGAAGAGACTGCAGGGTCACAGTGATTAAGTTTACTTTCCCCACCAGGCCTAAGTGATGTCGAATATTTAATAATCATCATCATCATCATTATCTTTGAGAAGGAATATCAAAATGAAATACAATGGTTTTCTTGCTTATTGGTACAAGGTGGGTATAAGAAATTCTTATAGTTAAAGGACTCTTTAAGTCCTACATCAAATTGGTCAGAAGTTTCATTGGTCCAACATCCTATGATTTTTCTGCTTCCCAGGCCCTATACTCATATATTTCAGTGGTCCTACTTCCAGTTGAATCTATTAACCCCAATCATGAACAGTAAATTGAAATGACTTGAATTGGAAAGAGTACTGAATTGAAAACATATTTATTAAAAACCATACTGCAGCTCAAAAGCTGAATTGCATGGAATGTACATATATTACTGAGGCATTACTTTACAAAGTAAAATACAATTTGGTATACATTTTGACATCGAGTCATGATTATTTACAAAAAAAAAAATAAGATAGCAATTCAGATATACATTTTGAAATAAAATGGAAGAGCTGAATCAGGAGGAAGAGTGAGCAGGAAGGAGAGGGCAGATATGGGAGAGAGAAAGATATAGGGTGTGAGGAGAAGATGGGTACAAAATATGATAGACAGATGATGAAGAAGAAATATCAGCAAAATGGAAGAGGTGGAAAAGAAAGGAATAACAGGGGGTAAAAAGGAAGGGCACTGTATCATGTACGATAAAAACAAGGTTATTTACAAATTCAAGTCAAACAGAGAATATATCTAGATTTTTTAATTATTGATTTTAACAGCTAGAATGAAAGAGGAAGAGATATGAGTGAAAAAAGAGGTTGAGAGAGGTGTGGAAGATAAGAGAAAAAATATAAAGGAAACAAAAACAGACAAGCATGAAAAGGGGGAGAAGCAGAAAGAAGAGCAAATATGACAATTATAAAAAAAGACTAAGTGAAAATGAAATATTTGTCATGTTTCTACTAAAAAGAAAAATGTGTGAAGGTACATAAACACATCGAACATACATTGGAAATAATATACTTATGAAACACATGACTGCAAATTATTAAAAGATCATGAAAATTTGAGGAAATTAAGATTGGTTAGGATATTTTTTCGGAAAAGACCAATGAACAAATAAGCATTATTATGGATACAATATATATTTATAAGAAAAACAGACATGAAGGCAAAGTTTCAGTTTAGGCAATTTACATGAATTGTATCTTTTTGTTTCTTTTTAAAAACGTTCCTTTACATAAACATGTACAAATATTCATAGAAAGCAGAAGCAGATAATTTCATTATGACTTTACTTTGGTGAAGTTTCATTTAGCAGATTGATTAGATACATGTAGGGCAGGGAATAGTTATGATAGCGGTTAGTTTTACATTTAAATTGCTGGTATTTGGGAGCGTTCCTTAAATTCTAACCCTAACACTAACCCTAACCCAAGCACTTACCCTAAACATAACACTAGCCTTCACTATAGCATTAACCCTAGCAATATTAAACACTAACCATAACCATAACACTAACCTTCACCCTAGCAATAACCCTAACCCTAACCATAAAACTACCCTCCCCCCCACCCTTATCCTAGACTATAGATGTCCCCATCATGTATCCTGTACTCTGAATGTTAATGGTGATTTTGTGACACCACAGGAAGAGAATCACATCTTTCTTTATTTAAGTGAAGAACATAGGAACAAATCATCAGTACACCAAAGTGCAAATTCATACGGAATTCAAGCCAAGTTCAAATGAAAAAAAAAAAATTATTGTGCAATCTTTCATTCTCTCTCTCCACACAATATATTCAAGCTTGAATGCTTCAAACCATGACATCACGATGATAGACAGAGGACCCCCTGAAGAAGGTCAATAAGTTCCTCACGTGGGCCGCTACATGAACCTTTTTCCGCAAAGAAAAAAATCTGCCAAAAAGGATATTTGCGACAAAAGATGTAGCAATCATTCTGTGAAATGAATGTGAATATTTGTTTAGTTCATACCTGCATGACTTTGAGGGTGACTCAAACAGACATGTGGTAATGTGGCAGGTAAATACATTGACGTGGAATGATTGATTTGCTTAGCCCGGGGGTGGCTGTTTAGTAGGAAATGACTCTACATGAATTTCAAATCATTTTCATTTCATTGCCCTTGTATTATCATGATTATCATTTTCTCCCCTGGAAACCTTTCTTAGTGGATAAAGAAGAAACCTGTCGTTTAATACTAGTCATCTCTCCATCATCTAGGTAAAATCCACCTGACTAAAGCAATCACCAAAAGTCCTTAAGGTAATATGAAGGGTTTGACTGCAAAACCCCCAAACCAACAAAGGCTATTTTCACATTTTCAAAGAAACACCACCATCATATCAAACAAAACAATGCCTTCTATTTGATACCTAACTCATAAGATATCAAGGAAAAAATTGGAATTATGATCTAAAGTATCATATTTTCTTATCATTTTCTTTATATGTTAGCAACACCAATTGCAAATTATCTCAAATTTTCAAAAATGAATATCTTTTTTAAAAAATAAAACTTTATATATTTTAAAGAATATTTATAGAAAGGCCATGGACACTCAGTCCACTTCCCCTTTCCATATGTTCCTATGGTTCCAGAAAACATACTTCAGTGACAATTGCTCCACTTCAAGTTCGTACACTATCCAAATACAGAACTTCAACCCTGGCCCAAACAATATGCCTAACCCTAACCCTAAGACCCCTGTTACATCCGTTTTCAAACCTATCTCAGGGCGCCCCAGACCCAAGACCACTTTTAAGAAAACCTGTCTCGGACTACATCAAGAGGTGGTCTCTGGCAGGTTTGGGAGCGCCCCAAGATAGGTTTGGCTCAGATGTAAATGGAAACTAAGTCTGACCTAAAACCCTATAGCAATCCTGACCCTAAATGTGCATCTTAGACAAAATAAAGAAGGGAGCGTTTGCTAGGAGACAGAATGACAAATATTTCTCAAACAACAATTAAATACCTTTCTTACATATCAGTAGTCAAACCTGCTTTTAAAGGCCACCTGCCTGTTCAATGGAGGTGTCGTGGTGTAGTAGTTCAGTCACTTGACTCTCAATTATAGGGTTGAGGGTTCAAATCCCAGCCTGGCACTAATGTCCTTTCACAAGACATATCAATACATGTTGCCACTCTCCATTCTAGTAAGTGATTACTATCTATTGACTGCCACTGTCTCCCACTAATCATCTTTATACCAAGGTTTAACTGAACAAACTTACCCATATTACGTCTCCTTACTGCCCGGTACATGTCAGCCTCGTCTGTCTCGCCACGACATAAATTAATCAAGCACAGCAACATGAGTGAACAAGATAGATCTCTTCATTTCTTGTTTTATATCATCTGTAATGTTATTTCTCCCAGTTAATAAGGGTTTATCAGCACTACAATGTTATGTTTCCTTCTGGTGTATTGAATCTGTTCAAATTATCTCCATTTTACACCAACACGCTGATTGTCTACAGGGATGGTTTGAATCAAATCAAGAGTTTCTTTAATTCCTTTTTGATTAACATGAAGAAAGGAGTATCTGTCAAACCCTCAGTACACCACTGAAGATATAGCTCCACCTGAAACTTTATGCCACCAATATGATAATTTTTTAAGTCTATCACTGATGAAAAAGATCAATATCCTAAGGTACGGATGATAATAAATAAGATGGTAGCAAAATAGGTCAATTTGGATGAATGAAATATGAAGTGACCCAGATCACCAATGACCTTTGATGAAGTGATCATAAAACAGGGTATAAAACCTCAAATCAAAAGACAGTTTGACGGATTATGGGTCATTCAGCTTTTTGGGACTATGAACTTGAATGCTAAATCCTGTTTTACAAAAATATTTCTGATTTTGTTCTGACAGAGTTATTCACTTGACAGCTATGTTCTTCATTAATTCACTAAATGCACATATTGAAAGGAATTCTTCTTACAATATCTGGTACAGACTACAAACCATATCACTGTGCACAAACATTATACATTGATATTTGCAATCCTAAAAATTTGCATCCAACATCTTTTAGTTCAAGAGATTTTGTAAGGTGGTGATAATGTAAAACTCTTTCTTCTATTGCTTGGCTTGCTCAAAATGATGACAGAATTCTGAGGATTTTTTTTCCTCCAGCAATTTTAAACAAAATTCCTGAACGATAAGACTTGTCAGTAGACAAGCCTTGAAATCTCTTGATCCACTGAGCAGGATATGCGTAGTACTCTGCTAGACTTTAGTAATTGAGAAGTCCTTAAGAAATATTGATCATATTGATTGTTCTTGTTTCAGGAAACAAAGCCGCTTAACGCATCAAGGTTCAGAGGGAGAGAATTCTAACTCCATGACTAAGATATGATCAATAATAAAACCCTTGAGATAGACGCTGCTGTTTACTAGCATACAAAACTGTCTGGTATGCTTGAGGATGTGAGTTTGAAGACTTCAAGACTAGTTTGGTCCTCAGTGAGAATACAGCATGTAATTTATGTTAAATCAAGCCCTCTGATGAGAGAGTTCAATCACAGCATAAAGAAAAACACATTTTTTCAAAGCTACTCTGTCTACATAAACAGTTTTTCGAAAAAGAAAAGGTGATTCGAAGAAAGTACAGGTTACAGTGAAACTCTGGATCCTCCGAACAAAGTCATTCCATACACTTTCAAACTTTCCAAGATCTGTATGCCTAACACGACTTATTCCCACCACAAACTGAGACAAATCTTTTCAGTGTCCGGCAAGAATGCACAAATATTATAATCCTTGCATTGGACTGGTTTCATGCAGTACATTATCCCTAAAAACATTCTGTGCTTGAAGATAAGGAGCAATTGATATCTATTAAACTGAACTAATTCCTTTGAAATCTTCTCTTGATTCAACTGTTGACCATGAAGAAAATGTGAATGGCTAGTGTCCTTGATGAGTTTAAGCAATATCCTTAACAGGTCCTTGGCAGAGTAGTAATCACACCAATTTATCTTTTAATATCCACAATGGTAAATTCAGAAGCATTTAATGTGGTTGTTATCTATCTACCAACCACAGTCACAGAGCCGTCTGCGGTTTTTGTCGAGAAGAACTGAAAACTGAACAAGAACCGTCCTTGTCCGACCACCTGCCTTATGATATGGTCAGGGAAACAATAGATTCCACTGCTCAAAGCTGGAATTTAAAGTCCAACAGTCCCATCTAAAGAATTATATGTTGGCAGTCAATCATCCATGACAATATGAATTCCTATCTAGTTTATTAGCAAGTGAAGCAGGCAAATAATGGATATGTCTGGAATATTGACAGCCTTAAACAGGGCCAAATTTCTTGGGAGCATGTCGTCGTAGCAAGAGGTCTTATTCCACACTGGGCTACAAACCAAACCGATCACAAACTATAGAATATAATTTCCTTGTTGATAACTCTGCAGTGAACTTGTGGTTTTGTACAAGCTCTAAGCCTACATCCATGTAAGAATTTATGGCATGTCAGAAAACTATTCAATGGAACAAAACTAACAATGTCTGATGAAAAATACACACCGTGCGGAACTACAAACGATTCATGAATTCACTAAAAAAAAAAAAAAAAAAGAGTAAACCCCCCCTCAGTGACTAGCTACTATATCTTTTCAATTCTTCAGTTTATGTTAAATATGCACTCATTCACACCTATTACCTAGATCCTCATTTGACATTCTGATATGATGCAATTAGAACTTCCCATCCATTGCAGTGTAGCCTGTATCTTTAAAGGCATTGGCTAACTTTGTGAGCAGCCGATTTAAAAGATTCGCAAACTAAGATGAAACATGTGTATGAGTACTTGTATTTGTACTAAAAAAAACTCTGAAACCAACCATAATTTGGAATGAAAAACTATTAAGACGCAAACCGCAATTTTATTTTTTTTCGTCTTAGAGACAATAAATAAGAGGACCATTTTGCTCGAGTTAAAAAAAAAAACGTTAAATGCCTCCCTCTGCGTGATAAGCCAATACACACAGTACAATCCGGTGAGCCATGCGTGCATGCGCACTCCTTACTTCTAGTCTGTGCAACCGACCCTTACATATTTTTCAAACATTGGTTCACATTTCTAATATTTAAAAATACTTCCTGTGGATATTATACATGTATGATGTACTTTGAAACTTTCGCACTGGTATTTTTACACTATAACCCTTATGTTTATCCCATTTTCAAGTAACAAAATTAGAATTTAATTTTTAAAAATTATAACAATGTTAACCAATGCCTTTACAGCCTCATTTATAAATGATGCTTTTGTATCACGTAAAAAGATGTTTTGCTATTATCATTTGTGGCAATAGTATGAGTGTTTCTTATTTAGGGAAGAAATTTCTTTTTCACTCTTGGTAACCACACCATAACTGTATTATTTTTCATATGGGAGCGTTATTTCACTTGAAAAGTTATAGAATTACTGCTGAGACACATTCCAGCTTTATCATACCTTTCTTTTACTCGTTACTTTAGAGTTATGTCTATAACAACAACCCCACATGCATTGTAAATCATTTTCACAAAAAATTGTCATTTGAATAATTCACCAATCAAAAACAAAGGAGAACTTTAATCATAGAAAACACATGGTATTTTGCCACAGTATCTCTGGTAATTTGACTTTTGGTGCATCGATGATTGCTCCAAGCTTTACTTTGTCGCAATTATTAGTCAGGGTTGCTATTGAATTTTATGCTAGTTTAGGATTAAGATTAGGTATATAGTGCTGGTTATAGGGTTGAATTTAGGATTTTAGTTAGTATAGGCAAAGGACCACAGTGCAATTGTCACCAGAGTATGTGCTATACAACCCTGATAGCAGACTGACGTCTTAAATTTGTCATAAAACTCATAAACTCATCAATAGTCGTATGTACGTTTATTTGTTGTAATACTTTAATCATTCTTTTGCAAGTTATCATGCCATTTTCATGATTTTTATATGATGATTTCATGGTGTAATATTCTACTTCTAATTTTGACAAATTAATTACTATTTTAGTACTACCATATTCTGACGTAATATTTTCATCATTTATGACGAATTATATTGCCACTTTTATACAACTATATCATGACGTAATATTTATGTAATTCTGGGGCCAACATTGGCTTAACATCAGGCTCTCACAAATATTCATGAACAACCATAAATGACAAAAATTTGTGGAAATGACAAATGAATTTATTTTAATATTTAGATGTTGATGCAGTGATTGCAATCTGAAATACATGTATGATGCAAAATGTATTCACATTAATTATTGTGCTGTAATTAACTATGCATATCTTTTGCAGATATTCAACAAATCAAACAACTGATGTCAATTGCTCAGTTTAAAACACAAAACAAAACATTATGTTTCTCTCCTATCAGCCTAATATCTTCTAAAGGATGAAACTAGGACATGATCCCTCTCCCTCCCTCTCTCTCAAGTTTCACTCATCCTTCTTTCTGTCCATTGACAATTGAACTACGTGATGACACGCAAAGTGGGAAGACGATCTCGGGACACTGGGGGCAGCGACTCTCCCAGGATGCGTCAGATAATAGCTTAATGCTTCCTTGGGTATGCTCTCCTGTTTGAGACTCTTAATCCACAAGTGCTGGGCGTCATTCAATCCCATCCCTTTCCTCGTCTCTTGCTCGGAAGAAGAGAGATCACAGTCGGCACTTTGGCTGAAAGCTAATCATTATAATGAAACTCTAGCCAAGAAAGTAGTCTGAATTGTTCCTCTCTCTTAAATTTGACACTTTCCTTCCAGTGAATCTCATACAATTACAATCCATTTAACGCATATGCAGTAAATAAGAAAAACAAACTAGAAGAAAAAACATTTCTAAATGCCATTTTACCAATGTGTCTGTATGAGGTCAGAAGAATAAAAACTCTGTGTTAAAGTACACATAAGTTAATGCCCTTCTGGCTTCCAAACAGACCAGAGGGGTGTTTCACAAAGACTAATGGGGTGTTGCAAGAAGGTTGCAATCAATTGCAAATAATTGCTAATTTTGAAACAACCATTCTGATTGGCTCAGGGTCTGCCCTTTTAGGAAGACATGCATACAACAATGATTTTGATTGGCCAGTGACAATCAGTTGCAACTTTCTTGCAACACCCCATAAGACTGACTCAAATCGCTCTTAACTATGGCAGGCCATTCATGCCACTGTTTGCTTTCATCATCGGTCTCTCAAAGGATGTGAAAATCATGGTCACAAATTTGCAGAATTTACATATTTTTGTTTTCTTCATCAATGAACTATAAAAAATTGGAAACTCTGCAGATTTGTAACCATAAATTACAAATCCTTTGAGAGATCCATGGTGAAAGAAAATAGTGACATGAATGGCCAGCCATAGTTAAGTGCAATTTTACTCAATCTTAGTCTTTGTGAAACACCCCCCAGAATCCATGTTGTTGTTGTTATTATTATAATTATTATCATTATTATCATTATTATTATTATTACTATTATTATTATTTATTAGGCGCCACCTGTGCCCGGGAGGCTAAAAGTGAACTGGATCACTGTAACCCTCAGGTCTCTCCTCCCGATATAACCGACTGGGGAATGCAGGTGGACCACTACACCGGGGTTTCCCCCTACTCTTATACGAATAGTGCAGTGGGTTCTTGTGCCATTAAAGAAGGTGGTGACTCTCCTCTACATGGGGCCTCCATTTAACGTCCTATCCGAGGAACAGAGTGTTTTCCACTGTAACATAGCCTGCATCTATGTAACGGGAGGGGCATGTTAACACACAACATAGGCTTCAGTCATGTATTGTTTACAAATATAGATCCCTTTAGTAAGGAACAAAAAGCAATTTCCTTTCCTTTATAATCACAAAATTTACAAACAAATACACAAATCTCTTGATCATTTAATGTATGACTGCATTTGTTGCAAATGTGGTTCATATGCATTTCTCCCAACACACTCCTGCAAGTCAAGTACATGCCATAATGCTTAGAAAGTATCAAACATGGCATTCTTGGCCGATCTTTCAAACAGGAGATTGACTTATTGGATTACAACCTACACATTTCTTACATTCCTTCTTCCAAAATAGAGTCAGAAATGACATGAAATACTGCTAGTACCGGTAGTTGTTTTGACAGTAGATATTATTACCAATGTCTGATAAATAATGTTATTGCTCTCCCTCTCTCCCTCCCTTCCTATCTCTGTTTTCACAGAGCTTTAAAAACTAGAAATATCACTGTAGGCTATTATTATCCTTGCCCCAATGTATGTGCAAAATTTACCGAGTAGAATAGCTCGAAAAATGAGGAAATAGTTTGATCCGCAATATTTCCCCCTGATTTATTGCCATAATATGCCGCTACCATGGCAATGCAGTTTGCGACACATTCAAGAAATATGTATTGCACTTCTTCACCACAAGACCAATGTGTGTGCTGAATTTCATGAGCCTTGCTAAAAAACCGAGGAAGTAGTCCGATCTGCAAGATTTGCAACGGACCGACTGACCAACCACTGGGCCGACAGACCATACACACACACACACACACTGATTCCTATATACCCCCTTCAAACTTTGTTTGGGTGGGATATAATCAATTTCACTGTGTAATGATAACCTATGATTTTCTTATCTATTTATTTCTGCAAGGTAAATCACATCAATGGTATGATCATAACAAGAACAAACAGTGGAAGTAGACATAGAACAAAATTATGACCATTATACTATTACAAATGTAAATGATAGAGGGAAGGCAATATAAGTTTGATGCTAAGAAGCTGCCACACCTGTACCAGTCAATGTATTTTTTTTTTCTTCCTGATTCTTCTTTGCTAGCATTAATTTATGTATTGAGTAATAAATCAAGGCTTGATCAGAAATTGTAATAAACAAGACGGACATCCGCAAGGTACATTTATTAATGAGAGTAGTTTGCCTGCTGAGAGCAACAGCAGTGTTAACTCAAATCATTTAACATGGTACTGATGTCCTTCTGGCTCTAAACAATGAACATCATTTAGACTTGACAGTATTTGACTGCTCAGAGCCAAAAGGCATTAACTCATGTCAAGTAACAAAAGAGTTATGGTCCTTCTGCTCTCAACAAATGAATAGCATTTACACATGACAGTATTTGACTGCTCAGAGCCAAAAGGGGGCTAACTCATGTCAAGTTACAAAAGAGTTAAGGTCCTTTTGTATCTTAACAGACAAGTTCCAGATGTTTTATTGTGTGTCATTGGTTGTTAAATGATAATTGCCCTTTCTTGATATAGCTAGGATGAGTGTGAATTTCATTGATCGGTAGGATAATTAATAGTGATGGTGCAAGCGCATTAACAAAATACCAATGTACAGCCTCGGGTAGGAGAAACAGAACGCTTGCACAGTGAGAAGGAGTTATAGAAACGACTATGAAATCAGAGTTTGGAAATATCAAATAGGATGTAAAGAAAGAACAAGGGAAAAGAAGTGAACGATAGAAAGAGAAACTTGACTGACAATAAATATGTCTTGAATACTTGTAAAGGAAAGATAGAGAAAATAGAATGCTGAATCATGGAAAATGGGAAAAGAGAGACTTGGTAAAAGTGAAATCAGAAAAGATAAGGAAGATATAGAAAGAGAAAGAACAAAATTTAATTAACCTAATCAATTGTAAGGCTAACCTAAAATAGTAGCATACAAGTAATATCAATAATCAATCACTTCTCCCATCAAAATGCACCAAGCTCAGCCCACTCCCATGCAAAAAAAAAAGAATAGATAATTATCATATTAGCTACTCACCTCCTCTAAAACAAAAGAATAATAGAGTCATCTCCCAGTCACTGATCAAAGTCCATCAATGATTATTCCACAAGAAAAGCCATACTTTTATAATGCTCTCCAATCTCATGCGTACAATATTAACTTCACATCTTCAGAAGGACAATATCAAGTTCAACCGCAGAAAATCATCACATCTGAGCTATGAAACTCCAACGGTTTTACTATCAAGCCCTCTCAAAGTGAAAATGAATGTTTGAACAAGATCCTCACAGCACACACACAGCGGGAGAGCAGAGAATGAAGGAGGGGGGGGGGGGGGCAGGGAGCAAGTGAGAGCGAGGGAGGGAGAGAGGAAGATAGATAGAGAGAGACAGACAGAGACAGACAGATAAGAATAAAAAAAGACAACAAAGAAAACATCCAAGACAGATAGAAGAGACATAAGAGGATGCAAGAGAATAATAAAGTGAGAAAATCAAGAAAGTGGAGAAAGATTTGAAAAAGCAATCTGAGAGAATGACATACATGTAGACAGTGAGAGAGAGTGAGAAAGGCAAACAGAGAGAGAGAGAGAGAGAGAGCATGAGAGAGAGAATGAGAGAGAGAAGGGGGGGGTCGTGCATTTTCCTTTCTTCATAATCAACCACTCCATATTGATAATTACTTCTGAGAGCGCAGAGGAGTGGAACGGTTAAGAAAAAAAAATCAATGCCATGATTTTCACAAACTACCACATTCATCCTCCAATCTCCATGCATCGTACCCTACGTCATTCATCTAAAACAAACAGGGAAGAATAACGGTGATCGTACAGAATCGGTAAAATGGAAAGCTAGGGAAAAAAAATTGCTTCCTGAATACGAGATCATGCATGTGTTAATGTTCAACCACAGTAAATGGTGAATCAGATTAGTCAATATTTTCAACGTTTATGAAAAAAAAATGAAACAGAAAAAGATATCATCTCTCTCTCCTCTCTACATCTTGATCTTTTTTATCTCTCTCCTGCTCTTTAACAATCTGTTCTTTCCCTCTCTCCCTCTCCTCCCCTAGTTTACAGGAACAGACCCTGGTTAATAGAAACACACAACAGAATGTCTGAACTTGAACTATGAGACTAACTGAGTTCTATGGAGTTCATGTACTATAGCTACCTCTGACGCAGCCACAGACTGGCAAAGTTAGGCTGTACTCAAGGCTTTATGGAATTTTGTTTTAGTGTCAAAAAAGGATCTCCCCCTCTTCCTCTCTTCCTTCCTCCCTCCCTTCCTCAATCCCTCCCCTCTCTTCCTGATCTTCCTCTCCCCTTCTCTCCTCCCCTCTCCCCTTTCCACTCTCTCTCTTTCTCTCTCTCTCTCTCTCTCTCTCTCTCTCTCTCTCTCTCCACTCAGCTATTAATTCTCTATTCAAAATCATTAGCAAAATATAATTCCTTTGCAGCAGTGAACATTTCATTGTAAATTCTGTTTTTCAATGAAATGTTCTTACAATGAAATTTACATTTCATTCTAAGTTCTGTCTTAATCAGTACAAGATTCCTTCTCAAAATAAACATAACCAGATATCATATTTCTGTTCAGTTCATGACAGCATTGATAAGACATGAACTTGGCCTGATAATATTTGCCCAAGCCCTTACTATTTCTCTTCCTGTACAACCCCCCCCCCCCCCATCCTTTTATTTCTAACCACTCATCCTATCATGAATGTCTTTTCATGGATCATTACACCCCTATAATGGGAGGAGGTTCTCAAAACCAGACAAGTGAAAAATTGATGACAAATCCGTGACAAATGTCTGGGAAGCTAATCACGTTTTTTTTCTTCTTTTTAAAAAATTGTTTCTGTTAGTCTTTCCTCAAATGTTTAATGATGCGTATTAACCCTTCAGATACTATATCTGAGAAAACTCATGCTGGAGGCTGAGGAAAATGTGGTTTTACTAAAATCAATTAGTATCCAACAGGTTAATCCATATTAGTTATTGGATTGCACTTTCTATTATTCTCTGTTGACATGAGGTCATGCTATACATATATCTTGCAAATGTCATGACAATTATTTTTCAAACAATTTTGCAGAATGATTTCAGAATATGTAAAATAAGGTTAATATACTTTGTATTTCTTCATGTTTCATGTTGAATTAATGTGTACATATACATGCTTACAATTAACCTGTATGGTCAATAGTGTCAATTTCTGACAGACATGGTGGTCCATGAACTTAGTATTCAATATCAAATGATTAGCTACATATGAACATGTACATTTACAGTTTAAGCCATTCGTGACAGAGGTCCACATTTTGTGGTTTGGTCTTATATCTTTCGATGCAAAGCCCTAAAAATCATACCAAATACATGAGCAGAAAGAGCAAAAAATTCTATACAAACTGTGCCCATTTTGGTTGTGTCAATATTTGTCGTTTGATGCTGAAAATTTTTTAAAGGAAAATAAGCATTAAAATCCTTAAATTGGCAATGTGATAGAAACTTTAAATCACTGTTTTCCCTGCAAATTGGCAACTTTTTGACTTTTCATCATAATTTCTGTCAATTTATATTCATTTCAGATACATGACGTTTTACAAGAAAAATGTAACAATAAAATAAAAATGTTGGTGTTGCCGATTTGAAGAAAAAAAGCTGATCAAATTAGGCTTTAAATAATTCCTGTCATGAATGGGTTAAAGGAAAAGAATCCTCATTTTTAGCTCCAGAGATATCATGGGAAAATGTATTTGATACAAAATATATTGAGTTCACCAAGAGAGACAAGCTGCACTTGAGAGATAATGGAGAAGACATGAAATTTTGTGTGCAAAACATAGGGAGAGTTGTCCACAAAAACCTGCCAACTTGAGGATCACCTAAGAAAGTACATCAAGACTTTTCAAACTTTCATAACCGATTTTGAATTCTTTTTTAAAATTTTAATTGCTCCCCTCTATCCTCTCTTTGCATTCAAAGTGACTTGTCTCCAGGTTTTCATTTTCCTTTATTAAAAAAGTGTTTATGAAAAAATACTATGATAGTTTAAATTAAGCCAAAAAGAGTTAAATGATTTCATTTAAAGACATTGGTTAACATTGTTGTGATTTTTAAAAATCTTGTTTTGTTACTTGAAAATGGGATAAACATAAGGGTTATAGTGTAAAAATACCAGTCTGAAAGTTTCAAAATTAATATCCACAGGAAGTATTTTTAAATATCAAAAATGTGAACCAATGTTTAAAAAATATACAAGGGTCGGTTGCACAGAATAGACATAAGGAGTGCGCATGCGCGTATGACTCACCTTACCGTACTGTGTGTATTGGCGTATCACGCAGCGATAGGCACATAACGGCATTTTCAAATTCAAGCAAAGTGGTCCTCTTAGTGATTGTCTCGTGAGACGAAGGATAATAAAATCGCCGTTTGCGTCTAACCTACACTTTTTCATTCCAAATTATGGTTGGTTTCAGGGTTTTTTAGTACAAATACAAGTACTCATACACATCTTTCATCTTAGTTTGAGAATTTTTTAAATCAGCTACTCACAAAGTTAGCCAATGCCTTTAAGAATTAACCATCATTGTTTTATCATCAAATGCCTACCATGTGAACACTTCAGTCCAATCCTCAAAGTGAAAGGATCTGAATTCTAATCAAAGTCAGTGAGGCCCCAAGTGAAAATGAGAAATCGAAGACAACTCCAAGAATATTCATTGCAGTCTTTAAATGAGGTCATCTTCACACTAGAGAAGAGAACTTGAACTGAATGACATTCCTCTTCCTGAATATTTCATTAAAGATTGAAAAACGGTATTATCTTACACCAGTTTCTAAAACCTTCTGTATTTTCTGAGTTCTTAAAATTTTAATTCTGACCTTTTCATTCAGTCAGAGTTTGTGATAGCCATCCCCCCCCAAGAAAAAAAAAAGAAAGAAAAGGATGAAAAAGAGGAAACAGAGTACTGTACTGAGCTTTTGATTTCCCCGTTTTCTAATGTAGGCCTATGTTATATGGTTCTAAAAATAAAGAGCTATTTGTTTACTTCATTTTCATCACCCTCAGTCCACTAAATGTGCATTTCTTTCCATTACTTAGAAAATTACAAAGTACTCTCCAACTTTTTTCTGAAAGCACACCGAGTGTTTGATTTTACAAATTCCACTTCAATTTCCGGCCTGTTTCGCACTCCCATGAAGCAGGAAGAGCATTGCATCGTCCACATTTCATCGGTTAACACGTCCAGAATGCCTTAATGTGTCATCCTCCATGATGTTACCATAGTAACAAGAGCAAATCAAATCCTCGCTGGCCACGCCATGTGTTGGCTTTTTCAATCCCTGTACTTACCTTGAAACCCGACACCCAGCCATTCGTTCGATTTGCTGGTAGTTTTGTAATGCATTTGATTTTCCGACTGAAACTGTCACGTTGCACCATCACTGAATTATTTAGAAAGTACCATATTTACTACATGTTTAAAAATGTTGCACCACTAAAGGAATCATGCATATACACATTCATACTACATGTATTTATGTAGCATCATATCTTAATAAATGCACTATCACAAGGCAATACATGAAGAGTTTGAGTGCAAAAACCAATAAAGGTCCTTTTACATATTTAAAGTAACACGACCATTCTATGACACAAAAAAATGCCTTCCATTTGATACTTCAGTCATTATACATCAGGGAAAAAGTTTGGAATGATGATCTAAAGTATCATATTTTCTTTTTTTAAAATCATATTTAACAACTTCAATAGCAAATATGTAAAATTTTCAAAATCAAACTCTTCATATTTGTGACAGAAATTATGCATGCTGCAAAGTATCTGCCACTTAATCTTTCCATTTGGACCAGCCCTTTGCCTGCAAATTAAAGGGTTTTATGCCATTTTTGGTTTTGTTACATTCTGTTATTCCCATAGGTTTAATACAGGGGTCACCTGGCTACAGCAGCCAAGGGATTCAAGCCATGTACAAAAGTTGCATCCAATGAAACCCACTGCTAAGTGTTTTCTTTCATTTGCTGGTAGATCTTGAGATGTGTTTGATTCTACTCCAGAATTGTGAGAGGGCGGTCTGCGGACTACAGTTATTTGGTTAACTTTGCCCAAATCCTGGCAGCAGAGCCAGGTGCATCCAGTGTTCATGTACCCTTGTGTGATCTGCATTTTCTTTTTTCATTTCTGTATTTTTATGTGATTTGCTTTCTGCCAAATAAAATAATAATAATAACAATAACAAAATTATACACACTGAAACACATCAATATCATCAAACTACTCATATACATCTAAGTGACCACACAAAGTTTCAATAAACTGTTACAAGAAGCTTAGATAGGTAAAATGCATATGCCCCCAAAGTATCTTTGCAAGAGAAGTATTATCAGAACAAGATGTGAACTTATCATTCATCAAAAGCTTGAAGTAATTTTGCCTTAATTGGTTGTTTAGTTAAGCTAAGTATTAAAAAGGCAAAATATTTGATTAACACCCTGGAATTCTATTTGAGGGACTATACTTCCAGAAAGCTGTCGAGAATTACAACCTGTGACAACTGAAAGAAAAATTGGAGGGAGAAAAAAAAAAGATGAAAAACATTGCAAACGTACAGGAAAGGAGCTTGGTTGTATAAACTTTCAGGTAGATCATTAGTTCTTAAACTGCGCGAATCATCTCCATAAAACAGGCCAAAACAAGAAAGCGATCAAATATGCATATTATCTACAAGCATTCATCCCCTGAAAAGGAATTTTCCAATTTCTAAATTGCTGATGAGACTTTTCGTTCTAGTTTTGTGCCGCTGTTCTGGGTTCTCTTGGGGTGGTATGCAACCATTAGACAAATCAAACAGACCCAGTTGGAGCCATCAATTTATTGGAAGGCGGACACAGGCATCAACCTAAAAAGCATGGTAAACACTCACTCCCACAATCCAATCAAAAAGTCAATGTACCCCACGGCAAAGATTATGAATGGGACTAAATGTTTGAAATGTGGCATACACACAGCAATGTCTCATTCTGGAATTAGACTAAATGAACATAGTGGACTAGTTCTTCAATTCAATTTTGTGAATGCAGAGTATGTTGCAGTGATTTCTTTGTGTTTTATGGGATAGTGATGCTTAAACTGGAAAGTAGGCCATATGGAAATTCTCATGAATGCTACAAGATGAAATGGCACAATATGGGGTACACAGATGATGTAAGTGCATTATTGATAAATGAAATTTATGGGATTAGTGAGTTGTTTAAGGATTAAATAACAGATGCTTATAAAGCCCAAGCACTTTGACATTCATTATGCTATGAGATATCCAACCATACGGACCTTCATGAATTATTTAAAATTCAAAGGTAATATGACACCTCTACAATGAAATTACACAACACCTTTAATCCAATGTTTTAGAGGCCAGCCCTATTACCAAAATAAGACTGACAGCTTATAAACATTTACACCAGAAGTGTAACCATGTTACCAATCACGCATGCCATGAAGCCTTATGCTTATCCCGTCTAACACAATGGAAGCATGTCATTTAGGCCTACACTTATGACCTTCTGACATAACAGAAGCATGGGAACATTTTATGCAGTCTATTCATTTAGGACCTTCTAACAAAATAGAGGCATAGAAGCATTTTATTTATCCCTATCACTATACTTACAACCTTCTTATACAAAAGTGGAGATTAATGTAATGCCATTGCAACTGTTTGCTAACTCTTTCCTTCTAAGAGTGAAGCCCTACAGGTAGTGTTGACCACTTCTGGGACCAATTCTTTCTTGGAAAGTAACCATCATTAAGCAGTCAGTTGATCTTGATAAACCCATTACTGAGTATAACAATTGACTGTAATTACAATGTAAACTATCACAATCAACAGCAGTGAAAAGTACATTTAATATCAATGAATCGTGGTAGTGAGGTGACCAAAAGGGTTGGAATCTAACTACTGGTACTGATCCACAGAAGGCTGACAATTTTTAGGAATGTTTCAGTAAGTCTTTGTCAGCTTTATCCTTGCTGCCGAGTACAATCTTTTTCATCAATCACTTATAGAAATATGAAAACTGAATTTATTACACTTCATAGAACAAGTGGTACATTGCCTCAAAATAACATATTACATTTTTTGGGGGGGGGGGTGGGCTCATTAATAATTGATTGCACAATCAGTTCTTGTTTCCTACTATCTCATAATAGACATTTAAACAAAGAGTATATTTCTCTTGGTAAAAAAAAAAAAGGTTGAATAATCATCAAGATCTAACACCTTCTTCATTTCAAATGATAATATTTATAATATACAAAGTTATATAGAGCACAACCTATGAACATATATTCTTCTGTGCTGTAAGAGTTCCTGATGTGATTGAAGAAGAGTAAAAAGTTAAATTATAAAAAATCAAAATTCTAGAAAGTACAAGGTCGAAAAAAATGACTTTCCATCAGTTGACAATTAATCATAAATTTCTATGACTCATTGATGAAAAATCCACCGTTCCTTTACTTTTTCTTTGTCTTGAGCTAAGCTAAAATTTATCCTAGAAGCACAAGGAGTTTCATGAGTTTAGTTTTAATAAGATGATGGTCTTATATTAGAGGTATGTCTAAGCTTTGTCTCAAGTTGAGCTGAATATGATCCTAGCACAGTTAGCAGTAAGGAGTTTCTTGAGTTCAGTTCATATCCCCCACCCCCATTCACACATCATACAACTATACGAGACTCTTATAGGTATATGGCGTACAAGTGATATATTGAGTACGTGAATGCACATACAAATGTACGTCACATCGTCTGTTCAGAACCAGTAGGGCATTAACTCATATCATTTTATACAGACTTAACACCTTCTGGCTCCCAGCAGATGATATATTCACACATTGTCTTGAGCATCGTATGGTATACATGTATCTGTACCTCATATTACTTGTGTGTGAATGGGAAAGCTCATATACATATACCTCTGCGCACAATATTGTGCCCCTGTGCGCACAATATCATACACGTATGCAAGGCGCAATTTACGCCCACTCCCCAATTGTAAACCCTGAATGATTTCATGAACAATGTACCCAAAGTTACAGTGTGACAAGCAGTTGGTGAATCATATAGTTATACATCGTAAAGAAACGACAAAACGTATATGTGTGAATACGCGATATGATGCCGCTATACCAGTGGTATGCCTAAGCTGGAGAGATTCTCACCCTAGGATTAACCCCAAACAATGAACTTCCTGAGCTCAGTCTGGTGAGAATTCTAATCCTGATCTGAGGTGAGATTCAGTTCATTGAGGGGGTGGGGAGTGGGGAGACGGCACAGTTTAATCAATCACATCTACGGCCTTTGCCAACTTCTGTTGAATATCTCCATAATTGCATAACTAAATTAAATAATCATAACAATTTTTTTTTTCCTTTACAAGTGTATTATGGAACCTGAAACCATTAGGATACTTGAGCAATATCTACAGAATAACTATCAGCATCAGTGACTACCCAAAAGGATATCAGATTTCAAAGAAAACATTATCCTTAGTTTTCTTTTGAAAATTAATCCAACATGCAAACTGCATACCGTATAAACTCAGGATAACTTCACTATCTTAAGTTTATGTCTCTATGAATATATGCACTATAAATTTACTAATCTACTGAAAAAGTGTGATAGCTTAAATAACTACTTGATAAATGATGCATTTGAACAAACACAATCTTATTTTGACTGTCACAAATAGTCAATTAGGTCCTTTTCATATAACTATTTCCCTGTATATACTCCGAATATATATACCTTATCTAACAAAATTTGATTTTATGTAATGTATTATTACTGTAATTTAGTTAATAGTTCTGATAGTTTACTATGGGGATTGGGAGGATACTAAATGCTAGCCATTATTATCATTATTATCATAAAAAGAGGATAAAATGAGGATAATAAGAGGAATTGCTGACAACTGAGTAAATTTAAGAGTGGATGAACTTAATATTTAAATCAAATGTTGTTAATAATAATATTCATACACAAGCCTATATCAAGTTGGAACAAGTTGAAACAATTAAGGATGAATAAACATACTGGAAACCAGTGACCTAGCAACTATGATGAATTAAAAATGATTTAATTACATTTCATAACACAATACATCCAGATATTTGAGTGGAAGTCAGCAAGGTCCTTCCAGAAGGACTTAAAGACATTTCTCATGAAGAAAGCATACAATTGATTTTCCACCTAAGGCTAATTGTTATTAGAAGCTATCACAACAATTGATCTGTATTATGTTATGTATATGTAGCTTTAATTTGTAATATTGTCCTTGATTACTCTAACCATTGTTCTTGTTAAATAATTTTGTGCGCCTAGGGTGCCTTTGGCAGATTTGTGCGCGGTATAAATACAGAATTTTTATTATTATTATTATTAAACATGACTCAACATCTCGTCAACTCTCAAAGATGTTAAGGGCCTACACTTTCCTCTTTCAGAGCACTTCAGTTGCACAAAACTGTATGCTTGAATGAGAAGCAAAAATCATAATAATCTATTAAAAGTCCTGTAGCTGACTAAACATTATATTCTCAACAATCATAAAAGCAGAACACCTGAAGAGAATCATATGCATCGATTGGTCTTCAAAGACGGTCAGAAGTTCAACTAACAAAAATACATCTTGACTGAAACGTTCATAACGCTAGTCAAAGCACCACAGCATAACAAAACATGAACATGATATTTTCCAGGAGGATTAGGAACACATCTGAACTTTTAAACTCTGAATGTTATTGGAAGTTTTGATCAAAAGCCTGGCTCCAAAACAAGCTCCATTTTATCGGTTACCTTGTCTGCAAACATTTCTCTTCATTTGTTCTTTTCTTTCTTCTGCTATCACTATTTTCATCTCTTCATTGTTTAGTTTTGATATGTATCAAATCAATATTTGGAAATGATGAATTGTATTTGCCTCTGTGGTACATCTTCACCCATTCCCCCTCCTCTCTCCCTCTCTCTCTCTTCCTCTCTCTCTCCCTCTCTCTCTCTCTCATTTCATCTCTCCTTCCTTCTCTTTTCCTCTCTTTCTCTGTCTCATTCACTGTCACCTACACTGATAGATACAAAAATACATTTAAAAAATAGATCAAGGCCAAAATCTCTCCCTTATCTTTGCAGATAAGGCACTGCAGTTTAATGGTAGATTAACTACATTTATACAGACAGTCAAAAGGATTTCAACATTGCAACTTATTCCCTTCTTGGTGTTTTAAGGGTTAAACATCCATGATCTAATTTGCACATGATGGAATGATCTTGACTCAACAGCTACACTCTAAAGCATGCAACCCAAATCCTTTCACACAGTATGAATTCAACTTTTTCTTCTGCACATTCATTTCAGTCTCCATGAAATTGTAATCTGTAGTTTATATAACCCTCAAGTATTCTTCATGGGACATTTTATTCGTGTTAGCCAAGAACAATGCAAAACATCTTCTTCAAGCACGAAAGATTAACTATTTTGCAGGCACAAACTCGTCTGCACATGCTCTATTTTTACACTTAAACACAATTCCATACAGCCTTGTATTTAGTTGCATTAACTAATTACTTCATCAGTCTCTGACTATGTCAAGAGCAACTATCATACTGATCCTATACTCATAGTTTAGACACTCCGTTACGTATTTTGTCTGACAAGGAATTATGCTTGAAAATGACTACAAACCCTAGTCGGTTCTAACACTAAAGGCACTGTCACACACTACTGATGTATCTCGCCAGGGCTAAACCGAAGCATAGAATTACATGTAACAACGGCGAGAAAATCAGTGGAGCTTCATCAAGATCAAGTGTCGCCAAAGCCGCGGCTAAACCGAAGCACAGAATTACATGTAACAATGGTGAGAAAATCAGTGGAGCTCCTTCAAGATCAAGTTTGGCCAAAGCCGCGGCTATGTCACCAATCTGTAGAAAAAAGGGCCCCTCCTGGAGAACCCACGCCACGCTGACAACAGTGAGTACATCGACTTCTGATGACGGGCTGGTAGTATGTGCCTTATTTATATGCAAAATGCACAATGCTAGTACCACGGTATCACATCGTTAAGAACGGTAGTACATTGTTAGTACATCGACAAGACAACGGTATCACATTGGCACCAGAAAGGTACACAATGAGGCCGCTGATCCAGATCCGCAGAGCTGCCGATCCAGTACCGGTGCTCTACCGACATTAACAAAGCAATACCGGAATAGGTCTACTGCAGTTGTAGTCCCGTTGCTCGCTATGGCAGCGCATCAGCAGAAATATTCAAAATTTCTAACGTCACCTGCCTTTGCTACTTTTGTCGCCGATGTCCTGACGATCTCTTAACAACGTACTACTGCTCTTAACGATGTGATACTGTTGTACTGCCGTACTAGTACCAAGCCCTGAAAAATCAACAAATTTGTACTCCGGTTTCGCTTCAGCAAGCTAAGTGTGACAGCGCTTTAACCCATTTGTGACAGAGGTCCACATTTTGTGGTTTGGCCTAATATCTTTTGATGCAAAGCCCTAAAAATCATACCAAATACATGAGCAGAAAGAGCAAAAAATTCTACACACACTGTGCCCATTTTGGTTGCGTCAATATTCATTGTTTGATGCTGAAAATTTTTAAAAGAAAATAAGCATTAAAATCCTTAACTTGGCAACGTGATAGAAAGTTTAAAATCACTGTTTTCCCCTGCAAATTGGCAACTTTTTGACTTTTCATCATAATTTCTGTCAATTTATATTCATTTCAGATACATGAGGTTTTATAAGAAAAATGTAGCAATAAAATAAAAATGTTGGTGTTGCCAATTTGAAGAATAAAAGCTGCTGATCAAATTAGACTTTAAATAATTCCTATCACGAATGGGTTAACAGAGAGTATGAAATGTGTGACTATGGACAATACAGTCCCCAAGCTGATAACACAACAAAAGACTGACAAAGTTAGGCTTGACTCAAGTCTTCATTGAATATGTTGAAGTGTCAAAGCATAGCCTGTGCCTGTAGACAAGGTATTCCCTCTTCTTGTAATAGATGAATGGAACATCTTTCTGCCTCTCAGTAAGGAATGCCAAACCACACTTAACGATACTGACAACTGTAAACCAATACCACCAACTTCATCATCAGAATCACTCAATATGATCCAAGTCCACATTCCTGATATATTAATGACCCAAATCATCACTCATTTCTCTTACAATCTACCTCAAATATTTCCGCATCCTGTCATCAGTCTAGACGAGGGAGCGTTTCTTTTTTTTTCTGGGGGCAGCTGATGTGATTATCGGATGTCAATATTTGCCTTCCATCTGTTTAAACCCTCCCTGCATACCTCAGTGAGTACACTCTACAGCTAGCATTTAATCACATTCCAATTTTTTGAGTGATTTCATTAACAGGTAAGCCTGTACCCACTGGTTTTGCTCAGCAATGTTCAGCAGGTTAGGGTGACTTAGGATAAGTCTGTAACCACTGGTTTTACTCAGCAGTGTTTGGCAGGTTAGGATGAATTAGAATTAGGGATAGGATAGGTTTGTGAAAGTAGTAGCATAATGAACAATAACAACAACAACAAAATGGGGGGGGGGCAGAAAAAATCTACATCACTACATATTGGGAAACTGGGTTTTTTTAAGGAAGGGGAGTTTTAAAAAAAGCCAATTTTTTGCCTGATCGACTTTAAATTTGGGAATTTGTCATTTTCCAACAAATGCATAATACTAGAAGTTAGACAAAATGAGGAAAAAGCCTCAGAAAAATCATGTTATTTCAGCAACATTTGTAAATCACTGGTATCAAATAAGAAATAAACCATGTTTGAATTTGTTTGGGGGGAGGGGCAACTGCCCCTAAGCCCCCCCCCCCCCCCAACTCAGTAGTCCAGTGTATGAAGGTTAGCTTCTACCCTTCATATTTTATAAAGCTTTTTGCATATTTCTATAGTGTTGCATGGCTGGTATTTTATTACAAACTATGTTTCTGAAATATTCACTTTACTGGTGAGCCTGCCTCAATGTTTTTGTCTAGTGTCAGTGGGAGTGGGAGTTAGCGTTCGGTGGAGCACAGCTCCTATAGTATTAAAATTCTTGTGGAAAGGGTGTGATGATACCAACTGCATAATGCCTACTTGGAAGAAATGTTTGATAACAAAGTTTTTGGAATATGTTGTTATAGGTATCCACCTCATTTCATATGTTGTTTTGAATCTGGTACTATCAGTTGATGTAGGCCCAGTGGGAAACCTAATAGGAAAAATATTCTAAATTCAAGTTGAAATCTTTAAGTTTTAATGAATGAATCAGAATCAATATTAGTGGCAATTACGGCACCATATTTTCGACTGTGAAACAATTCAGTCATATGATTAGAATAATTTACAAACTATTTTTGAGTCAAGGATTCCCAAACTTGAAAATGAGTCATCTCAAAACGAAACAGTCGCAGTCATGGGAATGTCTCAGAAGTCCTTCAATAGTATTTTGAGAAACACTTGTAGTTTAAAGGCACTGCATGTGCAAGCAATTAGTGTTATGCAGAAGTTGGTTAATTATTCATCATGTGGGAATTCACATTTGACATACAGTTGCTAACTGTAACAGTACTTCTAACACGATTGGCAAATATAGGTCAAATTATCCACATAAATATAATAGGCACAAAAACAGGTCGTAACTACAAACTAAAGCAAGTGACCACTGAAGTAACTGAAACTAATTTTTAAAATGTAGGTCACAATCATTAACCTTCAGATACTCATAGAAATTGCTTCCATAATATAATCTACACTCTCAGGACAGTTGGTTAAAAATCATTAATACCATGTTTACACAGTGACTCGGCTCGAGTGTTGAATCCTCAAGCAGGGTCGAACACTGCGAAGAAGGCAACTGTGATCGTGTTTATACGGAAACAAAAAAGGCGAGTTCAACACGGCCCACGGATCACGAACGGAAGAAGAATTGTGATGACTTGCCGAGTTCGCCCAATGACCTAGGTCAGTGGGTTCGACATGGCTTTCTGTTTACATACGGAAAAATAGATGAGTCCGACTCGGCTCGCGGATTGAAACCTACGATTCTGGCGGATCAAAAAAGTGGTGTTCAACACGGCTTGCGGGTCACACTGACATGACATAAAATTTCCGTGTTGAGCACGGGTCGCGTGTCGAACCCCCGAGCTGAGTCACTGTGTAAACACAGTATAAGTTGGTTAAAATATGAACCAACTGTTGGTTTTTTAAAAAAATGGTCTGTAAAACATATTTAAGGGGAATTTTTAAAAGCCAACAGTTGGTCAGTTCATATCTTCACCTACCTAATGATTATTCACCAACTTTCTGAGAGTGTAAAAATATCAGATATTTTCGAAAAAATAAATTTTTGTTATTGTAGCTTGTTAATTAGAGTTCTTTCACATGAACATACGTGAGAAAAAGCCTGCAAGCAATATTTTTGTGGGCCTTCCCAAGTTCCCTGTATCCTCTTTAACATCATCTAAACCTGTTAGATTGGCTTCAATCCAACCCCAAGCCTTCTAATCCTTTTCCCTCCTCATCACCGCAGCAGCATAATAGCAGGTTTTGATTACAGTCAATATTGGAAGTGAATTTATGCAGGTTTAATTACAAAATATCATTATGAAAAATGGAAAAGGAGATTGGAATGATTTTTATGCAGCACGGTAGGTTTTGTGAGATATCAGATATAGGGTTTCAAACCTAACCAGCTGTAATTAAAGGATTATTTATCTCTTTATCAATGTACCCACTGAATTAATTTTCCATTAACAAAGAAAAAAACATCAATCATTTGCAGGCAATATCCATTAAACTACAAAGGTAATTATATTTCTACTGATGCAGAAATATATACTGATTAAACACAGAATGCACAGATAAAAGTTACAATGAGTACTTCTGTATTGAAATCTCAATCAATGTACTGCTACTGCTTGATTACCTTGTATCTCTTCATTTTTAGATAGATTGAATTCTGTTTATCATGCCCTGATATGACACCAGAAATCAGGATCCCCCTGAAAAAGTTTCTTGTCTAAAAGCATCATTTTTCGTAGGACTATCAAAAGCAAGTTTTTTTCCTGATTGTTTCAAGGGTGAGAGGTCTGAATAAAACTTACATCATTTTTTAAACAAGACAATTGAAATTTGTAAAATGAATAATCAAAACTGCAAAAAAGAATTAAACATGCAACGTAATAAAATAATAATAAAATTTTAGTTCAAAACAGGTGATTAAGGAATTAACAGAGAAAGAGATTAAAAACTCTTAATGAATGCATGTACAGATTACTGTAGCTGATGCATAAGAATTCCAATGTTCAAATTGTAGCAAAATTACACTACGAAACCTTGACGGTCTATTTACTATGAAGCCCTATATATGCAGCCTCCCTGCCACTTAATCCAATCACGTATTTAAGGCTCTGTTACCAACAATGTAAAAGATATCTCAAGTCAACTAAGATAAGAGATAAATGTACTTAAGATAGTACACAAGTACATCCAACATAAGATTCAAAGTTAATTAGAAGCAATGGATACTCAATGTAACGTACACTCTAGAATACACCATTAAGCCTCATCAAGAATCATTAAGCATTGTTAACAAACTGAATCCTTTATTTCCCCAAAAATACAACTAGATACATTACCCATTCAAGTGTGATGGGGGGGGGGGGTGATTTTTTTTTAAATATCAAGGTTAAATTTGTAAAAATATCTATATTTCTTCTGCCCTCCCTTAGCCTATTTATCTATTCAGGAATGAATTGTAATCATAGGTTGCTACTTAATCACAGTACACAAATCTGTCCATCACTGAATCTATAGCTGCTATACCAGGCAATCAGAATAGTAACTAAATACAACAACACCACCATTCTTTGGTAGTAATATTTCTTTGAAGCTCTTCTTGAATAAATACTGTTTTGATAATTAGATCACCTCAAGTAAACCACTTCTACTGCCATTTATTATGAGCATAAAGTGTGATACAAAGGTCACAGCGAGTTCAAAAACTCTCATTAAATAATAAGAAGACAGAGCATCAACCCACTGCATTCAGTAAAGAATATCCTCCTTAATTCCAAGCTCTAAAAACCACAAAATCTTTATGTGAGGGTATAATTGCTCTTTTACCAATAATATTATCCGTTTTCCCCAATAATATTTACTTCATTCGATCTTACAGGTCCGAGGATGATATCCACCAGCACTTCTTGCAAAAGAAGACAATGCACGTCCTGCATCAAAACCAGGATCTGTTATTACCTGTAATCCATGTGAATAACTGTGCCTAATGCTTCAGGATTGTAAGACAGGGATGCTTTCTTTGTGGTGTCATATGGCAGAAAATCGTTATCACCTACATCAAATGTTGTAAATGAAACTTTCATGGATGATTAGGTATGGAACCATCTTTTCCCAATTTGTGGGAATTGAAATATCTGCATTTGTAAATAATGATATATTTTCAAACTTTTCAGTCATTACACTCTACATCGTTTCAAATTAGTCTGATTTACTGATGCTACTAAAAAAGTGTATCAATCACAAAAAGACATTTTTCTTTGTATGCTGTGGTTCCATGTCACATAATATGAGCTTTATAAATTACTTCTATATACTGCGAATATACCTCAAATAGTATACTCTCACTTCTTAATAAGCATAAAAGTGACCAGTGAGTAGATTTGTTGATGTATGGGCATGAATTAGGACTTTTGTGGAATCAAACTGCCATGATTGTGCACGTTGTGTATGTTATCCTAATATTTCCTTCACACTCCTTTATCGTTAACCCATAGAATGCCAAGTAAATTTGTTTCAGCGGTTATTTCAGAAGTACTAACTGTACCGTACTTAAATTACTTTTTTCAGGTGACTGGTACTCTTTTAAGTTTTCTATAAATGCTGTTTTCTAACCATAACTCAAAAGGTAATGATTTTTTCTTTTTCTTTTTTTAAAAACAGGCAATAACACTAGATAACACTAGTCATCTCATAACATAAAGGCTCAACAGTTTTGAATTCATGTTGGGTTAGCTATGTTTAATATCATTTATCTATAACATTCTACAAGCTTAGTGTTACATGAACAGGTGTAATTACATCATCCTCTGTGTATAGTATGTAATCGCTTTACTCCTACTATTACTTCTTTGTATTTGTGTAAGGCCAATATTGATGTGTAAGAAGGCTGCAATGTGGTTCTATTGTCTGACCTCAAACAAACAATTCAAACTCACACACTAACACTGCTGCCAGCCGGTTTCTAATTCTTCTCAGAGCTGTTTTACCCACACTTATGTACTCAACTACTGTTATGCTGTTTTCCTAAGAAGTTCTTTTGACATCCCATTTCAATAATTCACCTATTAACATATTATTTATTCATAACAAGATCTCTGTGAGTAAAATCGTCATTGCTATATCCTGTAAGCCTTTGGCAAGCATTAAGATCATAATGGATACATAGATATTTATTTCAAAGACATAATCATGAAATTTTAATGCAATGGTAAAAATATTTTTGGATGAATCAGTAAAAACAAAGTAAAGTTTTTTTTCTTACCTTCGTATCCTTCTTTGTCGACAGTAAAACATGAGACTACTCTCTTCACTGTCTTAGAAGCTCCCATCTTACCCATCGAGGAGACTTATTCCAAATTAAACAATTCCAGATAAATCTGATTCAATCTCTGCTCATCTAGCCAGTCACTTCATCCATTTCAAAAAGCATGTTTTGTAGGCCAAAATGTTATCCACAAGCAAAAACACAGTAATCCTTACTTTGTTCTTAATTTCCAACCTTTAATCACATGTATGAATGATATTGACCAATTTCTGATAAATCAGGACTTTACTGGTCATCCATTCTCATCACTATTCATCTAATTTAGTATAATATCTTCTGTCACAACCAGGTTGATTCCAAATATCCTTCAGTTGATTTCCAAATATCCTTGAAAAAGTTCATTTACTTTCCTACTGTAAGATTGATCTATCCATCTCGAGGCTACGTTACCTACCAACAGAAAACTTTTTGAATGTCATCCTTTTGTTGATGCAGGTGAGGAAAGAGTGGTATTCAACATCTCTAGACTAGACTTGACTGTGAGAACAAGTGTCTTGAAATAAACCATGAAAAACATACACCATCAAAAAACATTCATGAACTTCTCCCAGACAACACATTTCATGTGTGTGTAAGTGTGTGGGATGCATGCATGCATGTGAAGCCAACATACACACTACAAACATGTGTGCCCTCATCACCATAGGCAATCCAGATGTGTGCACTTCTCAACTCTTTGTGTGTTCACTACAATAGATCTGTGTAATTATTAATGAGGCTGAGGTGCGATGCGATTGGTCAAAAGCGGAACACGGTCTGCTACACGCACAGGGAGGGGAGTTAAAGGGACATGCTCCATGTTTGTCAATATAACGTGGGGGGGCTATATGACTAGATAATTCTCAGAAGGAATATTGATTGACATGGAATAATCTATAAGTAGGCGGGACTTAGGCAGGACATGTCATACACCAACTTCATAAACCGTATCACATTACAAAAATAGGTAAGCGGATATAATCCCATGGAATTTTTCCAAATAACCAAATGGAGTCATCATCTTTTCAAAGTTCTTGTTGACTTACATGGGTCATGTTTACTTTTGATTTCATTCAGGAACAGACAGAATATTAAGATCAGTCACAGCTGATCGGATTCCTCTAGTTGGACAGAAAATTAACATTCAAAGGAGCTATTCACAGAATTCCAGAAATTTTGTATGCAATAATGATTGTATTTCCTCTCCAACATGCCTTATTTAAATAGGTATTGTGTGCCGCATTCTTTCTTTAACTGTGAGGCTAAATCAATAGACAAAACGAAATGAGAAGACAAATAATGTCTGCCATCATGACGTCATTTGATAGTCCTACTTCTTATCTGTACTCTTTAATACAGGAAATGTTCCTATTTCTGGTACATTTTTCTGAATAATTATGTCAAGTAAATCTTACCCAATTAGAAATTAACCAGTGACTGGCTCCACATAGATATTTGGCCTACAATAATATAATCAGAGCTTCTGATTCGTAAATTCTCTCAATAAGGATGATTATCATTAGTAAGCTAACTATACAGCCCTGTTTTATAAAATACACTTTTATATACTTCAAAAAAATTCAATTTAAAAAAAATAGAATTCTTCACAAGTTTACTGTGCAACTTTCAATTTTACCAATCACCACAGACATTTTGCTCTGCGTGTAAGGGGTGAACTCATAGCTTTATAAAGTAGTAACAGTAATCAAACTACCAGCTTTATGTTTCAATTCTATGAAGGGATACACATATCAATTTGTTTGCGCTCCTTTTTTGCAGCGCGTAGCGTGTTAAATTATTTCCCTATGGAGAATAATAGAAAATACGCCGTTTTTGAGGGATTTGCTAAGATATCTCCCAAACGCGTCGACAAGGTGATCTATCAAAACAGAATAGAATAGAGCAGATTCTCACCTTGAACATGATATGATTTTCATTTAATTTTAGTCAAATTAAGTTCTGTCACTTTTGAGGTTTTTGGAACCTTTCTTGATGATTTTGGAAATCCATTTGTACATGAGCCAATGGGCAAGTGCGGGAAACGAAACGTTTGGTGCGACTTCACATTGTTGTAAAAAAATATATACGTCACAATAGACCCTATCAAAAAAAGACATTTTGCACAAAATGCTGTAGATTGCGAATACCTAAGAATGATTTTGATTGGATAAAAAAAACCTCTGTCACTTTTCACATTTGCAAAAGCTTTTGCAATTGGTCACTATAGTTTGGCGGGTTCAGCCGATGGCACTGTGTGTACACAGTATAGTACACAGTACACACGCATAGCTAGGCAACGCAGCGCGTGAAGAATTTTGGCAAGGAGGTGAGAGTAAAAGAGGAAAAAAAAAAAAAGCACAAGCCAATGAATGCAAGTGATCAAGAAGAGTTACAAAACTGAAGGGAGTGAGAAAACAAGGAAAGTGAGAGGGAAATTTATGAAAACAAGTAATGCGAGGAAAAATGACAAGAAAAGGAGAGAAAGGAGAAGAAGTGAAAACACGCAGCTGAGTGCGCTCACGATATGTAAGTTGAACACCCCTGCACCGCAATGTAGCAGCCCGCCACTATACACGTAGACTGCCTGTACGATGCGAAGACAGCGGCGCGTATTAGTGACTGTGCGTTAAACGTCCCATTTCTATGCCTTATAAGAGGAGCGTTTTTTGTACACAACAAATTGATATGGCAAGTTTATACACTCTAAACAGAAAATACAGCAACTATTGTTTAGATTAGTCAATGCATTCATACATGCTTGAGTATTCATATTTCAGAAAGATAACAAAGAAATGCAATCGAAAGAAATGCAGACGGTTCCTCAACCTGCTGTATATGAATGATTTGATTTTGTATAACACACTAATGGGGTGTTGCAAGAAAGTTGCAATCGACTGCAAGTTGCAATTGATTGTAACTGGCCAATCAAAATCATTGTTGCATGCATGTATTCTTAAAAGGGCAGACCCTGAGCCAATCAGAATGGTTGTTTCAAAATTAGCAATTATTTGCAATTGATTGCAACTTTCTTGCAATACTCCAATAGACTCCAGTCTGAGTTACCATGTGCTCTGTACTCAATTGGGTTAAAACACTTTTTTTCTTTGGTGGATAATGCTCTTGAAGACTTCAAAAGAGTTCTTGAAAACTTATTAAAAGAACTCATGTGAAAAAAGAAGACAAAAACAAATATAAGTATATTTGGTGAGTTCTGAATTTCATTTCATGACTAAAAAGTAAATTGAGTTCTGCTTTAAAACCATGAGTAGACCAGCAGGCTCATGTTACCATCCAGAAAGGAATTTTCTCACGAATAAATCACTAACGACAAATCACAAAATTACATTATATCAGGAGTAATAGCCACTCTCTCACTTCAACATACATTGCTCTAAATTGGTGCCAACTGTTTAACCATAAACCATTGTTCTTAAACTGACAACTGTCATTCATCTATCAATCTAACCAATCCAATGCCCCTCGGCAACTTTCATCATGGAAAGAAGAGGGAAAAAAAAGAATTACTGACAGATGGACAGATGTACTCCACATTCGCCAAGTTCAATTTCCTGGGTCAACATTCTTCAAATTTGGCAGTTTAGCGATACATGACATACAAGATATCTCAGGATGCGTCACCAGTTAGTCTAAGGGAAATAATTATTTATTGAAGAATTCCTATCTCTCAACAAGAGCTGTAAGAAAAGCAATGGAATTTTCCATAAAGTACTGGCTATTCAGAATACAAAAGGCTTGCAAACCCTTTCATTTCTTGCTTTTGTTATAAAATTGAAAATTGTGATAATAAATCAAAGGACTTGTTTCACACATAGTATATATTCTTCTCTTTTTTTTTTTTTTTAATGTCACTGGCAATAAAACCATAAGCTAGATCAAAATCCACTTCTAACAATGATTAAATAGGAAAAAATGCAAATAAGTCTTTATTATTTTCCTTATACAATAAACATAACTCCAGAATTTGTGAAAATTCTACTAACTGGGTTATATTTTCCCAGGGTAGTCACATCAGTAAAATGAGCTTTTCATCCTGCCAGCCCTGCATTATCCCAACATTACCCCAACATTGCCAGGTAGAGGTGTCAACTGTCATGATCTAATGAGTAAGTCACCGGACTGTGGATTTTGTGGTCCAAGTTTCAGTCCTGCAGCGGCACTAATGTCTTTTGGCAAAATATGAATCTACATTTGCCACTCTCCACCCAGGTGTTAAATTGGTACCGGTAGGGAGGAATTCCTTGAATGCTGTGAATGCCGACACTGGTAGCCTAGCTGAGCTGAGGTACATGCCACATTTGAGTGTCTTGAACACCTTCCATTATCATTCACTATGAACATGACGGACAAAGAAAGCGGACAAAATAAACAACCCCTCATTCTACCCTTCACAATGGTTCTGGTAGTCAAAAGAACATCCCTTCACTGCTATTGTCTAAAATATGTGGAACAGGTGTAACATGCATATTCACCTGGAACTACATGATTAAACATAATAGCTGTGAAGAGATGTTCTATTGACTACCAGAACCATTGTGAAGGGTAGAATGAGAGGTTGTTTATTTTGTCCGCTTTCTTTGTCCGTCATGTTCATAGTGATTACACATATTATTATTTCATACACCAGAGTGGAGAGGAAAGAAGTTGAAACACCTTGTCCAAGGATGTAAGCACTGAGTGAGGATTGAACCCATGACTTCTAGCATGAGAAGCCTTCATCGACATACCACAGTGGCAGATTTTGCAGCACTTAACTTTCATGACTAGCAATCTTTTCATGTTGTGATTCAACTGAAGAGTTTGATTGAAAAAAAAAACCCAAAGAATAAAGGCAATTTTTAAAATACATTATAAAATTTACCACCATCGTATGAAATGAAAAAAATACCTTCCATTTGATACCTTGCTCATGATATAATCAAGGAAAAAGTTTGGGGTATGATCTAAAATATTACACATTTTCTTGATGTTTTCTTTATATTTCAGCAACTTCAACTGCAAATATCTCAATGTTACAAAAAGGAATACATCATTTTCTAAAATCAAACTCTTCATAATTTTCTTCAGTACTTTTCATCATGATATTTTAGATATATGATTCCACAAACTTAATAAGTGGTCATATAAAGGTCAAATCAGATTTAGAAGTAAGTTCTTTTCAGTAAGGCATCTCAAGATCTTTATGCACTTTGAGCTTAGCCTATGACATTGCCATTCTGCATCATCAATGCATATTTGACACTTGTCAAAATTTCCCCTTTCCTAACAACTTCCTTCCAACGTTCAGAATGCATTTCCTTCCCTTGAATAAATAACTTCATCATTTCCTATTGGATATTCAGAAAGAGAGAAAGAGAAAGAGAGAAAGAGAGATAGATAGATAGAGAGAGAGAGAGAGAGAGAGAGAGAGAGAGAGAGAGAGAGAGAGAGAGAGAGAGAGAGAGGGAGGGGGAGGGGCGGGGGGGGGGGGGGGGGGGGAGGGGGAGAAAGAGGGGGGAAAGAGAGAGGGCAATCTCACCAAATATTCTTGAAGTTTTGGTTTGGGTCAAGACTGCTAGCTTCTTGTTTCTTGAAAAATAGACAATACACATTCATTCTGAAGATTGTTCCTCCAATATTTCACCAAACTATTAAAAAAATCATATAACCATCTCTGTTTTGGTTTCTATCTCACTAGGGCTGATACTAACCAAAGATTTAAAAAAATAAATATGTTTCTTCTCATTCTTTCAAGAACTCAAATTGACATTACTTGATTTATTTGTTCAAAATATTTCATTTTAGAGCCATACAATCACAAGTCCTATTGTTCTATTATCACTTGATATTAATCAAGATATACTGCAATATCACAAAGATGACCACTTTATCTATATTTCTGACTTGCTATGGAAATCTTTTCTATAAGAAAGGTCAAGATCCTTATCAAAGGGGAGCAGTTTCCTGAATCTGAAATCAGTAGATCAAATTTCTATACAATATCAAGAGATTTGTTGAATAATGATTCAGCTATTGTTAAGTCATAGTAAGGATTGTTCTTAAAACCATTAATCAAAGATTGGATATTTGTCTTATGGGTCTTTCTTTTTAAAAAAGATCAGAGATTACAGACTCATTCTATCATAAACTGCAATCAAACACCCAAGATATAACATTGAGGTTCCATTGGCCTCTAATCCCCCAAATGACACGTTTATCAGAACTCAATAAAGTCAGTGAACTAGGGAAGATAAGGATCTGAAAAAGTCAGTGGTAAACAGTTATTCACAGTTATATTAATCCCTGTTAATCCCAGATAATCCCTTCAGCTTCACATCAAAGAGAACCCCTTTAAAAGGGTGAGAAAGGAATGAAGGATAGGATTAAGTAATCCTTTTGATCTACTTTATCCCACTGATAATGGGATAAGGAGGCATGTTGCATGTTAAACCATGAACAAACTTGAGTGGTGGTCTATCAATTAACCACATTGAAAGCTAGACAATGGCATGCCTACCAGATAGAATCTTTTCAGTGCAGGTGGATTTTTAAAAATACAAATATCTTGTGTCACATTACCAAACCAATTAATTCTGACGATTTGAAGTTATTCAAATTTTGTAATTGGTCTGTTGTGAGTTTGATGTCAGTCTCCTAGCTGCCACTAGAGTAATAGAACCTTTGTAACTTCAAGAAGTGGTTTAAGTCCCGACTTAGTCCTGACTGGTGGAGGATTCCTTGTAACGCTATTTGCACAACTTGATGGTTTGCTGTATGTTTTACAACCAGGTGGTGAGAAAAGATCAGACAACTTGGGATTTGAAGGCATGCCATGTACGCAACCACATGAAAACAATTAAGCAAAGCAGATATACCTTCTAGTTCTAGCTACTGTTAATATGAAAGGTATCAAGATTTTGGAAGCAATAGGAAAGTATGAAGAAAGTTAAACTTTATACAAGCTTTTAACATTGGGAAGACGTGCGTGTGTGTGTGTGTGTGTGGGTCTGTGTATGTGTGAGTGGTATGTTGTGAGGATGGATGTTTGTGGCTGATTAGTAAGTTAACTTTAGATAATTTAGCTTGTTAATGTGTTTAAATAGCCTTGAACTTATTGTCAGCCTATATTGTTTGTTACTGTTATTTTATGAAAACCAATAAAAACAGAAAAAAAAAAAAAAAAGATTTTGGAAGCAGATTAAGTTGGTTGCTATAGATCTGGACTTAATACTCTTTTGGCAGTGAATATGACAACCATATAAAGCATGATGCATTTCTGGTTCTTAACATGATAACATAACAATCAGTGTGCTCTAATCTCACTGATTCAATGTTTCAATTGTTATACTCTGATCATCTTCAGGAGAATGATTAAGTCTCCTATAGAGGTTCTCTAGATGTTATCTCAGTGATCACAACTAGAATGGGGCTCATGATATGTATTATTCATAATTCTAAGTTATGTTTGAGCAAAACAGTAAAGCCAAACGGCACTTACCAACGAAAAAATGTTCTTTGTGGCAAACATGCGTCACTGATTATTCGTTACTAGGTAACAGAAGAATTGACTTCATAAATTCAATTAATACTGCTACTTTTGTACAATCATGTTACATGAGCATATTCCTCATATCAAATGGCATATTGAATAGAATTATGATATATTAAGCAACTACAGTGATGCCACCATTGAGTAGTCACCATGGGAACAATATGTCTCAGACATACTGAATCAAAGTATTGTTTGGAAACAAAGGATTTGCCAAGACTTACCTACTCAGGTGAAAACCAGGGTAACAGATCCAGAGATGCAGATGACACCACCATATCATGAAAAGAAACAATGCAGGAAACAAGGAAAGAGAGAGAGAGAGAGAGAGAGAGAAGGATAAGATTAAATTTGAAAGAAAAGAGAAATGGAGTAAGAGAAACAAACAGAGAGAGAGAGAGAGAGAGATGGATATGAATAGAGAGAAATGAATTGTAGGAAAGTCAGCAAGAAAGAGCAGAGAAAGAAAAAGTACATGATTAGTTGATAATCAATAACAATTTGAAACAGCTTTTGTATCAATTAAAATAAACATTCAAAGCATCCCTTATTAAGATGAAGCAGGGGGGTGTTTTATAAGTTACACACGACTTTATGCACGACTGGTGATATGTTCTTGTGCTATCTGTAAATGATTGAGAATCTGATTAGCACCTAAGAACATATTCCAGTCGTGCATAAAGTCTTGCGTAAATTACGAACAGCTTTATGAAACACCCCCCAGGACTTGTCAAAATTGCTTATTTGTATACTAATATACCAATATGGTATACCAATAGATTATCAAACATGTACATTGAAAAAAAATTATCTTAAAGGGGGTACCCAAAGCTGAAACAATGTTAGTTCATTTAAAAGAGCATGATTTTATTAGCAGAAAAATCATCTGCCTAAATTTTTTTCTAAGTCTTGTTGCCAAGGAAACCCCCAAATGTGGTAATATTTTCAGGATATTTTTGACCCCTCAGCTGTGACCCAGTTTCCACTGGGTACCTACTTTGACGTCAAAATGACGTCAAAGTGGGTACCTTGTCGGGCAATTCTAGCAAAATGCGTGCAAGGTATAATACAAATTGTACAGTGTAGCGTGCAGCACAACTGCAATGCACGAAGCTGGGTACCCACTTTTACATCTTACATCATACCTCATACTCAAATTTTTTGGTCAACTCTTGACTTTTTATGAGAAAATTAGCCAAAATGCATTGTTTTCGATTGAAAATCATCAAATTTTTAATGTTATTCTTCTTATAATTCTATTCTCGATCATATATCAAAAAAAATTTTACCATTGAGTAATCACTTTAATGATGTTCTTGTACCTAAAATTATATTAATTCCTGATTTGTTTTCAATATTCTAAGGAAACGTTGTTTGAAATGAATTCATAATATCAAATCAACATTTATATGATCTGGCATGCCGTAAACCAGGGGTACTGTCATAATTCGGGGTATGGCACCTTGTAGCCCAATTTAAAATCTATCAGAATACAGTTTGCAATGTTGTCATGTGAATTTTATGTCACGATCGGCGATAACATTCCCAAAGCCGATTTTCCTTCTTTTATGATGATGCATAATGACAAATTTCTTAAATTGATTAAAATCTTCTTAAATATAATGCTCAAAATTACTTTCACATGCTTCTAGTACCCAGGGTACAGTGCTGAAAAGATGAATAATTCAACAAAAACAGTGAATTTTAAAAAGCCATTGTAAGTTTGCAAAATAAAGTTTTAAAGTAAACTACATGTATAACTATACATCTTCAATATCATTACTAATAATGTGGCCTTTCTAGCCAAAGAACGAGTGATAAACATTTAAATATTTTAGTTACACTATTCTCAATTTCATGGACAGTTTTCTCCATAATGGTTTCAGTTTCATGACAGCCTAAAATGACGGTTATTACATCACTTCATGGGGGGGGGGGGGGGGGACTGTGAATACAAACATGTATTAGCCTTTTTTTCTGAGGGGGATCTGCACAGGATGAAAATGGATTCCTCTTTAGATGGATGGATTTTCATCCCTTTAAATGCCCCTTCTCATAAACACCTTCTACCAATGTCCACATTTTGGAGATTGAGAAATACATGTATATGTAACTAGCATTTTCTGAAGGTGAATTTCAAGTGGAAAGGGGGCTTGTTCTAGGTTAGGGTGTTACCTACAAAGTGCCCTTCCTATAAATTTCCCTTTATCCAAATACTCTTTTAGGAGTGGGTACACACTTGTCCTTTCTGGAAGGGATATTTAAGAGATGCAAAGGGGCTTGTTTTTAACAGGAATGTGAATGTGGAGGGGGTCTCTCCTCTAAACTGCCATTCTTAAAACTACCCCTCCACCAAAATTCTAATTGAGAAAATAAGGGAGAACAGTATTATCTTCAAGGATGAAAAGATATAATTTCGGGGGGGGGGGGATTTAAAAAAAAAATCACTTGAACTACCCTCCTCCAACTACTACCCTTTCAAACAATCATTACATTGTAATGTACATGGAGGAGAGGGTAAGAAAATAATCCAACTTTAATCCATCATGTGGACAAGTTTGGACATAAAGTCTCTCTTTGTCTGCCTTTATAATTCCTTTCCAATCCTCTGTTTCCTTCTCATGATTCATTAAGCCTTTGTGGTGTGGAGTGGGCTGGCTGACCTGCATCCAACTTTATCCTATCATTTTCTTGTGACCAGCATGAAATGCTTCTTGTCTTTAGCATACAAGGATAAGCACATCCCCATCCATATAGCAAATAAATACTCTATACTCTACTTATCTAGAACCTGTGGTCTAAAGGGGCTCTTTTTCATTCTGGAGGGGGGGGGGGACTTGTGTCTGAACCATAGACATATAATAAATTTACTAGATGAAAAGCAGCACGCACGGATATCATTACATGAATGGCAGTAGGCTCCGCCTCTTTCGGATCATTTGAAGGGGCCGATATGCACCCATTATCGCCTTGATATCGATAACACTGTTGTATAATTCATATCTTTCGTGCGTATAAATTTTATTGTGAAACTTTGATTTAATGCGCATTTGTTGCGCATTTGTTGCGCATTTGTTGCGCATTTGTTGCGCATTTGTTGCGCATTTGTTGTGCATTTATTGTGCATTTATTGCGCATGTTTTTAGCTGATGGACATGATGTTTTAAAACATGCATAAATGCATGCCACTCCTTGGAATCATCTTACAAAACACATTATTCATTTTTCATCATGAATACTGATGGGTGCTTAGGTCGGCTTTCTAATGGATCTGGACAAAATGGTGGAGCTTTAGGTGCCTGGTCTGAACCCTTTCAGCATGATATGATTTCAGTATAACATGCATCTTCCATAGACACCCCAGCCTGGGGCTTAGTGTTCAACGGGTGAAGGGCCATTCAAAAATAAAGAGTGAAACCACAGGGGGTTTTCTGGGGGGGGGGGTTCAAAGTGCATTTTATAATATGCATGTAAATGAGTGCATAACATTTCTAAGTGCAGAGCTTTCATGTATCATTGCCATTCATTTTGTACACAAAAATTACGCTTTAAAAAATCCCCCACAGTTTCCCCCCTCGCATCTGAACAAGGCTTATAAAGGGGCTGTTTTTAATTTTCAGTGACATTTTCACAGGATGGTAGAATTTGTGTGTTAATGGGTATTTTTCATTTCCACAATTCCAGTGGTGTTTTCGAAATGGGGTGGGACATTTCCCATCTACATTGTACACTGGAAGGCTGCTTACCCAAAAAGGTACCTTACAGGATATTTACTGAGATGATCCATAGTTAACTGACCTATATTGTTAGTTTAAACTTAATCCTGTACCCCTCCTACACCCATGACTACTGGTATATGATCACCTGAGGGTGATGCACCTGTCATGAGAATCTTCAACCTCGGTAGCAGAGGCTCCCTCTTGAACTCCTAACCCTAAGTTTATCATTAATATTTATGACTCAATCTGACAGATATGATTAAAGACATTGATTAACATTGTTACGATTTTTAATAAATCTCGTTTGTTACTTGAAAATTGGATAAACATAAGGGATATAGTGTAAAAATACCAGTCCGAAAGTTTCAAAGTATAATATCCACAGGAAGTATATTTAAATATCAAAAATGTGAACCAATGTTTGAAAAATATACGAGACATAAGAAGTGCGCATGCGCGTATGACTCACCTTACCGTACTGTGTGTATTGGCGTATCACGCGGCGGGAGGCACATAACGGCATTTTCAAATTCAAGCAAAGCGGTCCTCTTAGTGAGTGTCTCGTGAGAAGAAGGATAATAAAATCGCCATTTGCGTCTAACTTACACTTTTCATTCCAAATTATGGTTGATTTCAGGGTTTTTTAGTACAAATACAAGTACTCATACACATGTTTCATCTTAGTTTGAGAATTTTTTAAATCAGCTACTCACAAAGTTAGCCAATGCCTTTCATTTCATTCAAAGGCTTGATCTAGAAGTACAAGTACATTAAAAGAAGTGGAAAATAAATGAATGATTTAGGAAATGAATACTAAAATAGTTATCCGATTTCCCCTTTATTTCAAAAGTATGCAGTTTAACCCATTTGTGACAGAGGTCCACATTTTGTGGTTTGGCCTAATATCTTTTGATACAGAGCCCTAAAAATTATACCAAATACATGAGCAGAAAGAGCAAAAAATTCTACACAAACTGTGCCCATTTTGGTTGCGTCAATATTTGTTGTTGATGCTGAAAATTCTTTAAAGGAAAATAAGCATTAAAATCCTTAAATTGGCAATGTGATAGAAAGTTTAAAATCACTGTTTTCCCCTGCAAATTGGCAACTTTTTGACTTCTCATCATAATTTCTGTCAATTTATATTCATTTCAGATACATGACATTTTATAAGAAAAATGTAGCAATAAAATAAAAATGTTGGTGTTGCCAATTTGAAGAATAAAAGCTGATCAAATTAGGCTTTAAATAATTCCTGTCACGAATGGGTTAATACTATCTCCAGGCTTGTTTATCCACATGAAGGGGGGGGGGGGAGGGGAAATGGAAGGGGTGTAGAAAAGGGGAGTGCTGGGAGGAGGGGGGGGGGAGAAAAGGGCATAGGGTATTGGTGTTTGTGACTGTGGTAAGAACAAATAACAGATTTTCTTATTTTGAGGTGTACTCTTAATGTGAGATTAGAACTAAATGAAGAATTGAACATCTATTGACCCCACACCTGTATGATATCAAATTACATTCATGAATGATTCAGTGAATATTCCATGACCTCCCTATGCCATATGAGAAGTTATTTCAAAGATAAAATTCTCTCTGAAATCAGAACCATATTTTTGAAGAGATACCAGCAAAAGTCATTGCATTTGATACATTACTTGCAAAGAGTAAACCCACTGGTTGAAGAGGGTTAATCAGAGTTCACTAAAAACAAGAGTTCATCTCACTATATTCAAAGGTGCTATTCAATATTTTACTGGCATGTACATATATGTGGGGAAAAAATAGTACCACAATGATTGGCGAATTTCGTATCTTCTCAAAAACATGTCATCCACTGCCACATTGATTGGTTATCATGATGTTGATAATAAACATAAAACTATGGCTTACTTCTACTCCCATCCAAAAGGATTAAAGGTTGTATTAACTATCAGCTTTCTTTTGTTATCATTATCACTCAATAATCAAAAGATCCAGAGATCAAATAAGACTTATCAAAAAATCCTGCATAAATTCAGTATTTTGGGGTTAATAACAGGCAATTATTCAAGAAAAACTGATTTGAAAAGGATAAAACTCCTTCAAGCACTACAAAGACTTCAAGGAAAGTTATTCAATTTGGGTTTACAGTTGTAGATAACAAAAATAACTTGTATGGGCAAAGACATACGTTTCATTTAAGGGTCTTCTCATCCCCAAACAGATATTTCAGTCTGAATAGTATAGCTCTATAGTTCAAATAAAGTCTAATTATCCTTAAAGGGGGTACCCAATGCCGAAACAATGTTAGTTCATTTAAAAGAGCATGATGTTATTAGCAGAAAATCATCTGCCTAAAGTTTTTTTAAAAGTCGTGTTGCCAAGGAAATCCCAAAATGTGGTAAGATTTCAGGATATTTTTGACCCCTCAGCTGTGACCCAGTTTCAACTGGGTACCCACTTTGACGTCAAAATGACGTCAAAGTGGGTACCTTGTCGCGCACTTCTAGCAAAATGCGCGCAAGGTATAATACATATTGTACAGTCTAGCGCGCAGCACAACTGCAGTGCGCGAAGCTGGGTACCCACTTTTACGTCATACCTCATACTCAAATTTTTTGGTCAACTCTTGACTTTTTACGAGAAAATTAGCCAAAACGCATTGATTTCGATTAAAAATCATCAAATTTTTAATGTTATTCTTCTTAGAATTCTATTCCCGATCATATATCCAAAAAAAATTTACCACTGTGTAATCACTTTAAATGTCCTATATATCCAAGGTCCCAAGCTTTACACCTCTGAAAATGAGCAAGTAATTGATAGCCTCGGGGCGAGGGCATTAAAAGATTTTATGACGCACAAAACGACTAATGAATTAATAAAACATTCATTTAAATCAACACATGTAATCACTTTCTAATTGTTCATCAGTCTAGCCTATAGTTTAGAACCAATTGGATCACATTGTGACAAGTTCTTTGCGGTATAACAGTATTAAAAAAAAGAAGACCGTAAAGCAAAATGTGACAAATTGTCTGAAAAGTGAATCAGTGTAAAGTACTTTTGTTGTTGATGTTGCTATGTTTTGGATTTGATGGTGTCAAATTGAGAATCCCTCTATAGAACTTTTTACATACTTTTTTAAATGTTTTTTTTTTTTAAATAAGATTTTCTTCATAGTCAGTGACACTGATCTGCTTCAGTCACTTTCCTGCTTCTAGCAATATCAACTCTATACCACAATTTCCATAAGAGTTAGTACATGAGTTAAAAAAAAAAAAAGTGTTCATTGATTTTTTCATGAGCCCCTAACCCTGCCTCCTTCTATAAATACTATATTTTAGTAGTACATCATTCTGTACTTCTGTTCTGTGAACAATCCTATTATTACCACAAGCTTGAGAACAGATTACACATAAATTTGTCAAAAGAGGGCAGTATGACACTCAAAGGTAATGACCAATATCAATTAGTAATCTGAGTGAATCAATTCACCTTCAGTCTGGTGCAACAAGCCAAAAAATTTATCAAATGAGAAAGATGACCTGTCATATCTCGGCAGCCTACTCATATTTTCAGAGTCAACAGAGCAGAACAAAAACATAATTAAGGAGGAAATAATTGCTGGTGTTGGCTGGTCATGTGTGACATCTAAGAATAGACTGTCGGAGAAAGATGTGAAGGACTTTTCAAGTGGAAAGTTGTCGAATGGAGGCTGTACAATATTGGCATGTAATATGCATATGGAAATCTTAATCTGTAAGCTTATTACAATCCTTATGGAAACCAAGTAATTTATTCACAGCACATTTTTGCTTCCTCAACTTGTATTATTTTCCTACAAGTTAGATGAGGATGTGCATTAATGAAGCAATGATATTTCTAAATTGTAGTAATAATTTATATCACGAAAACAGCTCATCACAGACATAAAAATGGAAATTCAGGAACAGGCAGAACATAAGAACGTAAAGAAGTGACACATACATAAAATTAGACAATTTCTCATGAATTCAATAATTTGTGAACACATTGGTGTTTTTTTTCCAGCTCTACATTTTGTAAATGCATGTCAATATCAAAATGAACAATTACTTCAGAGAGACATTTTAAAAAAGAAGGCTGAGCTTATTCACAACCAAAATTACTTCTCAAATCCATTCATTTATACTACTTATTTCTGTGAAAATATGTTAACACCAAAAATTGGGATAGTACCTAAGAACAGTTTTCTGTAAAATCCCACTGTAAAAGATGACATATTTGCTTTATCACAGAGACAATACGAAGCTGATCGTTTGCGTAGCCATCTCATGCTGTACCATCCAACAAAATCATGAAGCGGTTTCTCACAATGCCATGACCAATCAGAAATCATTTCAATTTAATTCCATCATGATGATTCTTTTCTTCTTCAGGAAGTGGTGAAGCTAAAAGCTCTGTCAGGAAACATTAAGAGTCTTATTACTTTTCATTCCAGTCATTTCAAGTTCTCAATGACATACGGCGAAGTACACTGGGAATTGTTTTCACACATATTGTTTTTCCTGAAGTTAAGGATATGGAATTTGCCCATTTCCTCTCATTTTCATGAAATCATAATTATGAGCTTTATCACAAATTTTTTTATCAGTTATTGGAAAAAAATTTATATCCTTCTTGTTTCTACCTTTGTGAATCACATGATAGTGCATTAATGGTGAAAAAAGATTTCAAATTACACAGGTCTGCAACTTTCCAGTTATAAACTGAAATAATATCCACTTTCTTCCTTCCTCGTTTGAAGTGAATCCATCACATTCCTCTATTTCGGACTAATATTCCTTCACACACAAAACCTGAATATAGAAACTCTTCACACACTTTGCATCTAACCTCAAGTGGATAGATCAATTCCTAAGAAAAACTTGACGCATCATCTCCAATAGCGGTATATATCAATTTCTGCTTGCGAGGGGGATTTCCCTCACTTATAAGCTTGATGAGCCACTAATTATCTAGTAACTCAAAATTATCGTGAGCCACAATATACTTCAGCTATAAAGGCTAAATTCCTGCTGTTGGTGAAGCCATGGGACTGTTATAACTCCTTGGCAATGCTAATGATGGTGGTAAACATACAAGGTTTGTTGCACTCTGAGATGGTATTCATAGTCCACGTCCTTCGACCCTCTACACCTAAGATGAAGTGTTGTTTGAAGCAGCATGTCAAAAACTTTCACATGGACATCACTTCCTTTATATCTAAATACATGTATGCCTTTTAAGTTCTACATTATGAAAATCCAAAACATTCCTTGAACAGACAACTAAACGTGCCAGTATAAATATTTCCTAGCCTCTAAACTTCTCCCTTGGTACTCTGACTTCATGCATCCAAGTTGATGTTCAACTCCACCAATCTACCCCAGTGAAAGAAATCCTCAGGAGTTCTGCCCATACCTCAGGCTGGATGGATGTCTAGATATTGTATACAAGAAGGCTCAGGGGTCATGAAAAGTAACCCAGATAGTCCATTTCACTCCTGACACTAAGACGAAATCCAGACTCCTTAAGATCTCAACTTCAACAAGCTCTGGTGTAAATAATACCTTCAAGGAATTAAAGAGACTCCATAAACACATTGGATGAAGTTACAGTCCTCTTTCTTGAATGTCATTTAATATCACCTACTTATTTCTAACCCAGTAATAAGCAAAAAGAAAGTATCTCAATGAAAATAAACATACCATAAAGGCAAAGTGATTATTCTACTCTTCACTAGTAAGACACGTTTCCCATTCATTATTTTCTGTCAGATGGTGAACTTTTTCCTGAGTTGATGCCACAGTGGTTGAGGAGGAGACTGCTGGGAAAGTAGCGGGTCGTATGTCAGAGGTCAAGTCTCGTACAGAGAGGTCGGTGTGATAGGACATAAACTGCTTTGGGCAGAATCAAAACTGGGCTGGAATGTAAGCTATTTGGATCGAACTTGAACATAGTGGCGAAATAATTTGGTAAGCATTTGAGCATGATTTGTACCAGCTGTGAAAATTTGGAAAAGAAAATAAAGGGCATGATATCAGTATAACATCCTCATTCCCAAAGGTATTAACATATCCAGCAGAGCAATGACAGTAAGATTAATTTGAAGAAATTCATTTTTAGCTCTACCATCAAGGACTACTAAGAAAAAGCAATTGTGTCTATCCAGTACATGTTATGACATGAACAATAAACAATATCATATTTTGGATTAGAAATTAATCCTTAAGTGATTTCTTTAAAGACCTTCATGAAAGGGGGGGGGGGTGCACTTAGTATATAATGCGTGGTGGGTATGTGCCACGGAGAAGACCCCCATTTTTACACTCAAATTTCCGTTCCAAAGCATAGCATTTTTATCTTATTGAGAAAAAGAACAAAGAAAGCCGTTCTAAAGCATAGCATTTTCTTCTTATCGAGAAAAAAGAAGAAAGAAATCCATTCCAAAGCTTCGCATGTTTTTTGTTACGCCGTTCCGGCCGCATTGATCCGCTACAATGAGCTGCATTTTTGGTGCGGCCCGCAGAGCGCTGTCCGACCATCGCCTCTGCGCGAGCGCACCCGGCACCTGTGCCGCCGGGCTAGCTGCATGCACGTATGCCGTTCCATAGGGATACATATGCACTCACACGCAGGCGAACCGTTCCAAGACCCCCGTTTTCACAAACATTTGTAGTTCCGAAGCCCCTCCTTTTTACAATAAGCCCATTCCAAAGCCCCCGTTTTTTGTCTTGCCCACGGCACATACCTACCACTTTTGGGGGTCGAGTGCCCCCCCCCCCCCCCCCACCCGGCCTTCATGTGATCACATGTATTTTCAACTATTTCAGAAAGTTGCCTGCATGTCATACTATTTGGAAAGTTATGTCACAATACACGAAATCTATGTGCAAAATGAAATATTCAGCTGGTATACAAGAGCTCGAGTGTGCGCCATGGGCAACTCTCGCGGTGTCACAGCTACAGCGTTTCTAAATTTCTGATTACTTCGAAGTTTATCCATATACCATTCAGTGCAATGGAGCTTTCGATAAGACATAAATTTGAAATAAAGAATATGAGCACAAGACCACAAAAAATGGCAAGAGAGAATCAGGGCTGAAATTTTTTCCTGGATGGGGGGGGGGCAAGACGTGTAAAATTTTTGAAGAAGCTCGAAATCGAGGGAATGAAGTGACCGTGCAGGTCATGAGGGCGTTTTTGCATTTTAAAAAGTGAAATTGAGGGATTTGGTGCACACTTTTCGTGGATTTTGTGAAAATTTTCAGTTTAAAAAATGTAAGTTTTCAAAATTTCTGGGGGGGGGCAACTGCCCCCCCCCCCCCGCTGCATACGGCCATGGAGAGAATAAAAAGTTAGCCATTGTAATATTTCATTCTGTAGTTAAATCTCTTATCCAAAATATAAAACCAATATACTTTGCCATAATTTCGAATTTCTGGTTAAAACTATGGGCCTCAGTGCCTCCAATAGTACCATTCACTTCGGGGCTGCGCCCCTCAGTGAATAGTACTATTTCGGAGCCACCACTTGCCTATAGTTTTAACCAGAAACTCTCAAGGCAATGTATATTTGTATACCACTAACTACAAAAGAAAATATAATTTCTCTTCTCAAATTCAAAACTACACAACGTCGGCCACCCGGTAAAAGGCCGTTATTGACCTTTTCTCAATTTTACCGCCATTTTTTTTTATTGCAGAAATGGAAAAAGCATGTCATAAGCTCTATTCTCGTACCATTCTCAATTTGACATCATTATGATGAAAGAAGCCAAAAAACAAAATTACGCAGGCACGTGAATTCCTCCTCACTCAACGTGCTTATGCGCATAGACCGATTCGCAACAGCATCCTTTTCCTGGGAACCATTGTGCATTTTTTGTTCCCGGAAGAAAGACACTAATTCTTCGCTCAACGTGCTTACACGCATAGACCAATTCACGTTAGCGGCCTTTCTCCGGGGAACTGGATCTACGTACTCACGCATTATTGTTCAGGGAAGAAGGCCGTTAAGGATATTAATGCTAATGATTAGAAAACCTTTAGAGTGTTTTAAATAAAAGCACAAAATATCACTGAAGAAAAAATCTTGTTTGATAGTTAGGACGGAAAAATAATACACAAGCTGCTAAAAGCTCAAAATAAGGTCAAAACTTCATTCGCGTTTTTCTGGAAAACGTACATTTCGCGCGCGCGTGTGTGTGTTAGTGGCCTTTTACCGCGAAGCCGACAACAATCTCTTTTACCATGACAGTCACTCTAACATTACATCCTCTCATATCCTGCCTTATAAATCAGTGGTAAAGAGAACAAAAAAGAAAGAAATATGTCATCACCTTCCCCACAGCTTTCTTCTAAGATTTGTCACTCTAGAATCAAGACGTTTTTCAGAGGACAATTTGCTCCATCTTACAACAGCTTGTTCACTCAAACCCTCATGAGATTTGAAGAACACTTGATGTGATAATCAGCTCTGTCAGGTGACATTTTCATGCCAATTACTATGACGATGAAAAACCACTCTCCCATCTTACCCTCCAGGAACGGGCGTTAATAGATACATCAATCTCATAGAATTTAGTGTTTTTTGTTGCCATGGTATTTCATAGTCATTCTCATAATACTTTATCATTTTCCTTCCTATCTTGGTTAAAAATATTCAATTTTTACTTGAGGAAAATACTTGATTACCCTTTTTACACTCTTTTTCTTAGCCTCATACTGTTCTTAACCCTGTACTATCATCAATCCCAGACTATTAATTTTGCTTTTCACATACAGCATTTTAGTCCCATACTATCTACCTAACCTATGATGCTAATACCGCTATTGCTGTGCTAACCCTGCTTTTTTCCACGGCCAGAAATTACCGTACTATCTTTGGGACTAGCCCACTTTGCCATGGTACAACTGAGTGTGAACAGAAAGTGAGCTAAGCTTAAAGACATTGGTTAACATTGTTATGATTTTTTAAAAATCTCAGTTTGTTACTTGAAAATGGGATAAACATTAGGGTTATAGCGTAAAAATACCAGTCTGAAAGTTTCAGAGTATCTAACATACAATTTTTCATTCCAAATTATGGTTGGTTTCAGGGTTTTTGAGTACAAATTCAAGTGCTCATACACATGTTTCATCTTAGTTTGAGAATTTTTTATATCAGCTGCTCACAAAGTTAGCCAATGCTTTTAACCCTGGGAAATGGATGAGGCTGGGGGGTGGGGGGCGGGGGGGGGTAGCCATACCTATTTCCCAGGGTTAAGCAAAATTCTGCCAGTGTAAAAAGCATATTAGTTTCATATTCCAAGTATTAAAAACCACATGATGAAACCTATCGCCGTTAGTGGCATTTCACAGCAGATACTTGGGGAAAATCTCACTATTTCCTCATTATTGGTAGGCCTATGTAAAGAACGATACACAGAGCTTCATAGCCCGTGTAGGAACAAAAGATGCTGTGTGGATAATGTTTTGTAAGAGAGTCTTCACTTTGTTTTCTCAAACAAAGGAATAGAAAGTAATGAAGGTCATGGGTCCTGTGCCTGGCACATCATCAAAGTTCTTAAAGGGGAAGTCCGCAATGATCTGAATGTGTTTTGATGAGAACTAGAAAACAAGAGAGACAGATCAGTGCACATTTTCAAATAATCTAAAAGATACAAAGAAGCTATTATTTTAAAAATTGTAATCTCCCAAAGCTACACTGGAAACCTGTGATGAAATTTTTCGAACATTGCTCACATATGTTTTATACTAGAATTTAATTCAGTACCATTTTCTTGGCTTCTAATTAAAAGAAAATAAATTTATGTCACAGAGGGGAAGTTTAAAAAAACCCAGATAAAAGTGAAATATTTCCTTTAAATAAGAGTAATGCAAACTTTATAACCTTGATGTTATGACTAATTTGACTGTTAGCAACTCTTTTCATTTCAGGCATTCATATCTTAGGTTGGGCACAAACAATGGTAATTATCTTGACTCTATGAATATCAAGCATGAAGCATGATGAAGTCGGGTTCTGGTCATGCATAGGTGGCGATCCCAGCAGGGAAGGGGGGGGGGGGGGATCATCCCTCCCTCGATTTTAAAGCTTAATATATTATTTTTCTATTTTGAGTCAGGTGACCAATTTTAGGCCAACCACTTCAATTTTTATAGGCCTAGAATGTATTTTGATGGCAATATGAGGCTTCTTTCATTATTTCTTTCTGGTTATTTTTAGCTCGCATAATAACGATCATCCCCCTCCCACTTCCTGAAACAGATTTTGGGCGGAGGCCTTCCATGTTTCCGTCCCCCCTCCCACTCGTTACATGAAATTGCCGCCACTGTGGTCATGTGATTACACTTTGAAAGAAACTGTCTTAAAGCAAATGTGAAAGGCAGGTTAGCTGTAAGTAGAAGTCGGTGTCTAATGTGAGATTTGGAATAATCAAATTGATTAGAAATTTACTCATTTTCCCCATAAGGTACATGCACTGCAGACAGAAATTATTACACGGAACCACACACAGAAATGATTACACGGAACCATACATACATGTTTCGCCTGAATGCTTCGGCTATTTCTAGTCTTATTTCAAATACAAAGGCATTTGAAGAGCAATGCTTTCATGGAACCTTCATACTATGATATTCTCTGGAATTCACATGAAAAGACTGAAAAAGCTCACAAATTATGTTTCACCCCCTCCCATTAAGCTATTCAGCCCAATGTAATGCACCTCTCATTCAAAGTATTGGCTAACTTTGTGAGCAGCCGATTTAAAAAATTCTCATACTAAGATGAAACATGTGTATGAGTACTTGCATTTGTACTCGAAAACCCTGAAACCAACCATAATTAGGAATGAAAAACTGTTAGACACAAACCACAATTTTATCATTTTTGGTCTCAGAGACAATAAATAAAAAGACAGTTTTGCTCGAGTAAAAAAAAACATTATCTGCCTCCCTCCGCATGATACGCCAATACACACAGTACGGTCCGGTGAGCCATGTGCGCTGCGCACTCCTTACGTCTAGTCTGTGCAACTGCCCATTATATATTTTTCAAACATTGGTTCACATTTTTAATATTCAAACATATTTCCTGTCAATATCATACTTTAAAACTTTCAGACTGGTATTTTTACACTATAATAACCCCTATGTTTATCCCATTTTCAAGTAGCAAAATGAGTCTTTCAAAAATTTAAAACAATGTTAACCAATGCCTTTAAGATTTCAGATATAACTTGTAATCTCAAAATTATCTTCCCTTTGACATCAGCCACTAAAGATACACAGAGGTGTAATGTCTATCTATTATCTAATTTGTATCACAGAAACAGACAACAGATGCAAAAACCTCTAAATTTTTCTCATTCAAAACATAAACCAATAATTCTTTCTACTCAAAAAAATACAAAAAACAACTCTGATACACTTTGTTATTTTGATGGTTCATTCACCACATGTGAACTGCATTTAGTGATCTTCTATAAAATTATTTTTTAATGAGATCTTTTAATCATTTTGAGGAAAACGAATCCACTACTTTCTCTTGAACATGTGCAGGCTACCAAGAAAGAATATTATACACAACATGATGGTGGATGAAACAAGACTTACCAAGTGATTTGTATTTCCTTAATGCGGGATGAATGGACATCTTTGTACTTAAAGATCTCATCATGGCACAGAGAACACAAAATATTAAATATAATCCTCTGTAATATTCCAACAAGTGTATCGATCCAGTAGAGTTCCTGCAAGTTTAATGCCTTCTTTTAAGAATATGACTTCAAATCCTTTCCTGATGATGATAGTAATGACGATGATGATGATGATCCCGATGTTACTTCAAAAAAAGAGAAGATATATTTCCTCTGAGTTATGTCCTCGGTAGAGCTATTGTCAATGACTCATTGAGATTCAAGAACATTTTAGTTTGCTCATTCAACTGATACTAAATCACAGGTAAGATTTATTAAAAAGATAGCATTTAGAAAGCAAGATTTAGAAAGCAAGGTCCAAATCTGTGGAAGGCAGGAAAATATAATCCTGATTACATGAACTTGATAGAATCAGCTACCGATGGTATATACCAAAACAACGTTCTAGTAATCAGTGCACTGTGCTTAATTGCTGGTATAGTGAAGATGAAAGAGCAAAAGACATGTGCCATTCTGAGAAAACCTTGAGTGACGGAACAGAATGTGATACAGGATGCAAGGCCTATCGGGCGTAAAACCTCCAAGTTCACGAGAGACTAATCACGCAAAGGTCTGTGATCTTTGTTCCTTGACGAGAAAATCAGTTTCAAGTTTCAATGAAATGTAACTGAAGGTTAAAATAAACACTAGCACATTGGTATTGGATATAATAGAGTATACACCCACATTAAATTATCCATCCATATGGAGTCAATACCACTTCACTCATTGTGAGACAATGTTGTGGCAAAGCACCAGTCCCTTGGTAGACTTTGACATTTTCCCTGTGAGTCTCTCGGGAGAAAAACAAGAGAAAGTTCTGCAATCCCAAACAAAATGCACAGATAATCAATGATTCCTCGTGTCATCATTCCAACAAATTTCTTAACTATGCCTACATGCTTAAAAGGCAAAATTATGCATACAAATATCCAACAAATAAGAGAGAGAGAGAGTGAGAGCAAGAAAGCAGTGACACCTGAACTGCTCAAACTGCTTATGAGGAACTATCTGGATCAAGCATTAAAAAGCTACAATGTCTTAAGTGGATCCTCTTTTCCTGCAAGCTTGTCATATAAACAAGATAGCTCAACAGAAACCGATCACAATCACTTAGCGATATTCCTCTTGAGCAGGAAATAACAATGGTGGAATCCCGTCATAAGATTTAAGAATGGCAAAGAGGCGAGTCATTCCTTCAGCTAGACAGCATCATATGCACTACAAGAGACAGGAGGTGGAAATTATAGGCTCCTTGGCACCCCCTAAAGAAGACAATGGTTTGACGGAATCACGACATCTGTCCAGGTACGGGATAGGTAGAGGGGGATCCCGTGGATGGATGCAGCCTCGAGAGTATGACTTTAATAGCCAAGCTTTTAATAGGCAAGCCTTTAAAGATAAAACTTGAGTTCTGGTCATGGGCTTACAATGTAAAAGGAATTGTTCCAGAGCAAATGGGAAAGTTAAAGGCATTGGCTAACTTCGTGAGCAGCTGATTTAAAAAATTTGCAAAACTAAGATGAAACATGTGTATGAGTACTTGTATTTGTACTCAAAAACCCTGAAAGCAACCATAAATTGGAATGAAAAACTGTAATTTAGATGCAAACCACGATTTTATTATCCTTCGTCTCATGCTTGAATTTAAAAATGCCGTTATGTGCCTCCCGCCACGTGATACGCCAATACACACAGTACGGTTCGGTGAGTCATTGGCGCATGCGCACTCCTTATGTCTAGTCTGTGCAACCGATCCTCGTATATTTTTCAAACATTAGTTCACATTTTTTATATTTAAAAATACTTCCTGTGGATATTATACTTTGAAACTTTCAGACTGGTATTTTTACACTATAACCCTTATGTTTATCCCATTTTCAAGTAATAAAACAAGATTTTTTAAAAATCACAACAATGTTAACCAATGTCCTTAAGTACTGAATAAAACTGGTTTATAATTTGAGATTTTAAAATTATCAAAATGATAAGAAATCAAATCAATCTTTTTGAAAAGCACATGTACTGCTAAAGAAATGGGTATACGAGACAATACACAAATATTCCAGCTGAACACCCATGCTGTTTCTGGTCATATTGCTATATCATTATTTTTCTATTTGGCACAGATAATGAAGAAAACAGAGTACATGAGGGCAGCATTTGAAGAGCAATCCTTTCCACGGAACATTTCTACTACGATGTTCTTTTAAACTGACATCACAAGACTACTCAGGAAGCTCCAAAAATTATCTTTTATCTCATCCCAAACCTCAAGCTCCTCTCTAAAATGGCAAGCCTTTAATAGCACAGTGAAAGTCACTAATAATCCTGTTGTAATTCTTGAACAGCTTCTTTCCTGTCTGGATGAGATAGGATTCTAAATGAGAAGGGTTCGTGCAGCGAAAGAGCATGGGAGAAGCTAGATTCGTAATCCGATAAGCAGGGCTGAATGGTCCCAAACAAAAGGATGGCATGATCTTATCATCAAATGTTATAGAGATATATCACAATTCTGTAGTATATTCTAAACCAATTACCAGAACAATGTTGTGTATCAGAGAAAGTATTAAACTGCACCTATCCTTTTTCTTAATTTCATATTCCTATAATTTCTCCCTTCAAGTTATATGCACTTTACAATGTAAGTGATTGCTCTGTGGCAATTCTGTACACTACCTGAATTTCAAACTTCAACTCTGAACCTTGCCCCAAAACCTAACCTACAACCAAATCTGAAATTAAACACAATATAAATTTATGTAATTTATGTTTTTATGTAATTATAGAGTATGAGACAAATAATTTTTAAAAATCTTAGATGGTTGCAAATTTTAAATGAGCAGGAGGTTTGAGAAACAGTCAGACAATCTAATTCATTTCTCCCAAGACACCTCATTTTACTGGCTGAATTACGTCAAATTAGCTGCTCAGAATTAACCATAACAGCGGGACAAACTTCATGCTTTACCGATCATTGCCCCGAACAGGCTGCTGTGCTGACATACATCTTAATCATATCGCCGGAAATAAGGAAGAATAAGGTAGAAAACCACCAGAGAATGAGTAATGAAGTCTTCTAGCATATTGTCTACTGAGAGTTATAAGGATGTAACCTCCACATAAAAGTATAAGAATTTACGTCCTTCTGGCTCTGGATATGTCATGCAGTCATGGAGGCATTCATCAATCGCCAAGGAAGCTTCATGTCAAGAATCATTTTTAATCTCCCTTTGTTTAATATCTCTTCTAAATCTGACTTATGCCATTTTCAGTCAGTAGACTGTGGTATCTGAATTGTAAAGAAATGAAGAATAACAGCAACAAACCAGGCTGGATCCTACATACCTTAAAGGTATTGGCTAACTTTGTGAGTAGCTGATTTAAAAAATTCTCAAACTAAGATGAAACATGTTTATGAGTACTTGTATTTGTACTCAAAAACCCTGAAACCAACCATAATTTGGAATGAAAAAGTGTAAGTTAGAAGCAAACGGCGATTTTATTATCCTTTGTCTCATGAGACAATCACTAAGAGGACCACTTTGCTTGAATTTGAAAATGCTGTTATGTGCCTCCCGCCACGTGATACGCCAATACACACAATACGGTCAGGTAAGTCATACGCGCATGCGCACTCCTTATGTCTATTCTGTGCAACCGACCGTCGTATATTTTTCAAACATTGTTACACATTTTTGAAATTTACAATTACTTCCTGTGGATATTATACTTTGAAACTTTCAGACTGGTATTTTTACACTATAACCCTTATGTTTATCCCATTTTCAAGTAACAAAACAAGATTTTTTTAAATCATAACAATGTTAACCAATGCCTTTAAGAGGACTTCAGATAAAAGAGGGGTGTAAGGGTGAGACACCCCACCCCTCCACACAAACAAACAAAATAAACAAATAAAACCCAGCAAATCCATGAACTTTATGGGCAAATTTGGGGATTTTTCATTTGGATTTCTTTTGTATAAAAATTCTTTTTGCATAAACATTATTTTATATGAAAAAAATTAGGGGCAACTTGCCTGCTAAATATGCAGATGTCTCTTTTCAAAATATTCAAAAGCATGAGATCTCAGAAAAAGATAGACAGGAAATATCAAAGAAAAAAACCAGCATATTGTTCTGTATACAACCATGACAATATGCTGTTAAAAATAATGGTTCTTTCTATGAAATGAAAACAAATGGAATACTCTAGGTTGAAACCACCCACTTGCACTGAAACTAGTATAACAGGATATCAAATGGTTATTAAAACAAACTATAAATCCACCTATATAATATTCAATTCAGTTTCCTCAATATGAGGTTATTTACAATTTAAGGTATAATGGTTCTGTGTGAAAGCAGGAGTCTTGAAACTGGAGGCCTCTACCTCAAAACATAGAGCATAAATTTTCATCCCTAAATCAGCAAATCAATTGATTAATCAATTAACCTATTCGTGACAGGAATTATTTAAAGCCTAATTTGATCAGCTTTTATTCTTCAAATTGGCAACACCAACATTTTTATTTTATTGCTACATTTTTCTTATAAAACGTCATGTATCTGCAATGAATATAAATTGACAGAAATTATGATAAGTCAAAAAGTTGCCAATTTGCAGGGGAAAACGGTGATTTTAAACTTTCTATCACATTGCCAATTTAAGGATTTTAATGCTTATTTTCCTTTAAAAAATTTTCAGCATCAAACAACGAATATTGACGCAACCAAAATGGGCACAGTTTGTGTAGAATATTTTGCTCTTTCTGCTCATGTATTTGGTATGATTTTTAGTGCTTTGCATCAAAAGATATCAGGCAAAACCACAAAATGTGGACCTCTGTCATGAATGGGTTAAAGTGATAAGATGTTCAAACAATATTATGTGTCCTTGGATTATTTAGAAAATTAAAAAAAGTAAAAAAATTATAAAAGCTCATGTACATTTTTGGGAGCAAAAAGAATATTGGCATGAAACTGAATAAATTCGCCAGAGCAAATGTCATGGAACCGAATAAATATAGTCTTACACTGTCCAACCTGCATAAAAAAGATACATGCAGGAGATCATGGGATAGTCCATTCTTGATTTCTGGTGCATTTCAGTGTAAAAATTTGAAATGAACACAATGTAACAGTTACACTGTGCCCTATAAGCAAGGTCCCCTATACCCCAACCACTCCCCGCACCGCAATCACAGAATTTCATACACTTGTCGCGTACCATAAACAGAACTCTTATTGGTTTTACACATGTGTAGGCCTGTGTGTCACTTTACGTTGCTGACCCAAGATACAAAATATTTTTCGCCTTTCATTTGTTTAATATTCAACTTGGGGGAAAAAAACTAAGCAGCATCTTCGTTTTGCTTCGGTCTTCCTATTGACTAGCTGAAAGCAAGGAAGTCTCACAAATATTTTTAGGGCCTACCAAAATTGTGCATAACCTTTAACACATAATCATACCTTGAGCCCTATTTCAATATCATTAAATGGCAAACTTTATCTAATTTGAGGTTTGGGTTTTTGTGGCTGACATTTCTGTATGTCAAGAAAATCATTAAGAGCACAAAGTAGAAGAGAATTTCTAGAGTGATAATGTACCCTACAGCTGATGAGGTTGTTTTACATTTTAACCCATTCGTGACAGAGGTTCACATTTTGTGGTTTGGCCTAATATCTTTTGATGCAAAGCCTTAAAAATCATACCAAATACATGAGCAGAAAGAGCAAAAAATTCTACACAAACTGTGCCCATTTTGGTTGCGTCAATATTCATCGTTTGATGCTGAATATTTTTTAAAGGAAAATAAGCATTAAAATCCTTAAATTGGCAATGTGATAGAAAGTTTAAAATCACTGTATTCCCCTGCAAATTGGCAACTTTTTGACTTATCATAATTTCTGACAATTTATATTCATTTCTGATACTTGACGTTTTATAAATAAAATGTAGCAATAAAATAAGAATGTTGGTGTTGCCAATTTGAAGAATAAAAGCTGATCAAATAAGGCTTTAAATAATTCCTGTCATGAATGGGTTAATCAGCATGAGGTCTTGTACTCTCATCAGCTGTACTACAATATGAAAGGGAAATGGAGCATGCAACTATACCTCCAGGATGAAACAAGAGCACGACATTCAATCTTATGTGAACAGGCTTAATATCGATCAGACACAGGGGGCATAATGACATCAGCATGTTCACACAGCCATTGATTAGTGTGTAAGATAACCTGACCTAATTTCAGGGCTTGCATTATGGTCGGTACTTTGGTGTCATACCCAGCAGCAGAATTTTATTCTCCATTGAAACGAGGAAGCAAGTGCACATACAAACTCATGTCTGGACTAACAAGCTGTCTGTCTTCTGACCAACAGAGGGTGCTCTTCAAACTTTAACTGTGATAGGAATAACTCTAAGAAAAATGGAAAGTGAGATGCCAAAGTTTTACGTGCACATATCGAAGAAATATGAAAACTGCAGCAATTATTATTATTATCATTATTATCATTATTATTACCATTATTATCATCATTATTATCATTATTATCATTATTATTATGATTATTATCATTATTATCATCATTATTATCATTATTATTACCATTATTATCATAATTATTATCATTATTATTATCATTATTATCATTATTATCATCATTATTATCATTATTATCATTATTATTATCATTATTATCATTATTATCATTATCATTATTATCATTACTATCATTATTATTATCATTATAATTATTATTATCATTATTATTATCACTATTATTATTATCATCTATTATTATTATTATCATTATTATTATTAATTATTATTATCATTATCATCATTATTATTATATTATTATTATCATTATCATCATTATTATCATCATCATCATCATCATCATCATCATCATCATCATCATTATTATTATTATTAATTATTATTATTATTATTATTATTATTATTAATTATTTGGTTTGGCGTCACCTGTGCCTGGGAGGCGAAAAGCAAACTGAATCACTGTAACCCTGGCAAATGTACTTTGTAGCAGTATGACAATGAGATATGTCCGGAATAATATGATCTGCTAAAACAATAATACACCATGGTAACAAGGCAAACGCCAAGCGTTGTCTCGCCTGCATATTGCAGTCATGAAGAGACTGCATGTCAAAACTATGCTATATGACTTCTGAGGCTGTCAGCAGTTTAGGGGGTGAATTGTGGTTCTGACAGTTTACATATGCAATAATGGTATAGGCCTACTTTATCCCTAGGAAATCAGATAACACTAAGAATGCTGTTAATACTACGAAGCTATAATTATTTCCATGCAAGTAAGGAAATGAATGTTAGTGAAAAAGAATGTAACTGATAATAATGTGAGTAAAATTGTAAAATTAAATTAATTATTAAGGTGTTATGGCAAACTTATTGTTTGAAAAATGGTATGAATTTGGTGATTCCACGTCAAAGCTATAGAAAGTTATTAGGTGTACAACATAGCACAGTGCCAGTTATGAAAAGTTCATTGACCTTTGACCTTTGACCTTAATCAAATTCAACTCACATTCGAACTTGACCTGCACCTTCAAGAGACGGACCTCTCATACGAATTTGGCAATCCTACCTCGAAGATATAGAAAGTTATTGTGTGTACAACATAGCACAGTGCCAGTCATGGAAAGTTCATTGGCTTTTGACCTCTGACCTTATTCAAATTCAACTCATACTCAAACTTGACCTGTGCCTTCAAGAGATGTACCTCTGGTATAAATTTGGTGATCCCACCTCGAAGCTATAGAAAGTTATTGTGTGTACAACACAGCACAGTGCCAGTCATGGAAAGTTCATTGACCTTTGACCTTTGACCTTAATCAAATTCAACTCACATTCGAACTTGACCTGCACCTTCAAGAGATGGACCTCTTGTATGAATTTGGCAATCCTACCTCGAAGGTATAAAAAGTTATTGTGTGTACAATATAGCACAGTGCCAGTCATGGAAAGTTCATTGACCTTTGACCTTTGACCTTATTCCAATTCGACTCATATTCGAACTTGACCTGCGCCTTCAAGAGATGGACCTCTGGTATGAATTTGGTGATTCCACGTCAAAGCTATAGAAAGTTATTAGGTGTACAACATAGCACAGTGCCAGTTATGAAAAGTTCATTGACCTTTGACCTTTGACCTTAATCAAATTCAACTCACATTCGAACTTGACCTGCACCTTCAAGAGATGGACCTCTCATATGAATTTGGCAATCCTACCTCGAAGGTATAGAAAGTTATTGTGTGTACAACATAGCACAGTGCCAGTCATGGAAAGTTCATTGACCTTTGACCTCTGACCTTATTCAAATTCAACTCATACTCAAACTTGACCTGTGCCTTCAAGAGATGTACCTCTGGTATAAATTTGGTGATCCCACCTCGAAGCTATAGAAAGTTATTGTGTGTACAACACAGCACAGTGCCAGTCATGGAAAGTTCATTGACCTTTGACCTTTGACCTTAATCAAATTCAACTCACATTCGAACTTGACCTGCACCTTCAAGAGATGGACCTCTTGTATGAATTTGGCAATCCTACCTCGAAGGTATAAAAAGTTATTGTGTGTACAATATAGCACAGTGCCAGTCATGGAAAGTTCATTGACCTTTGACCTTTGACCTTATTCCAATTCGACTCATATTCGAACTTGACCTGCGCCTTCAAGAGATGGACCTCTGGTATGAATTTGGTGATCCCACCTTAAAGCTATAGAAAGTTATTGGGTGTACAACACAATTGTTGACGACGCCGACGACGACGCCGACGACGACGCCGACGACGACGCCGACGACGACACCGGAAATAGTGATACCTATGTCTCGCTCCGCTACGCAGGCGAGACAAAAATGAAAGTCTTTTATACAGCTCAATTCTACAAATGGATCGGCTTGTACAGTCTTTCTTTATCAGACAGGATTAATAGGCAGCAACATCACGTACATCACATTACCATGGCAACGGGAACTTTCTCCCACAGAATGTCTGGAGGTGAACATTATGCGTCAATAATAGAAGGCAATGGGAACTATAATGAGATTATTATGACCAAACTGTGACAGAGATAACAATGCTGGTGATGATGGTGATGATGATGATAGTGATGATGTTGATGATGTTGATGGTAATGATAATGATGATAATGATGATGTTGATGATGATGATGATGATAATGATGATAGTGGTGATGATGGTAGGGCCTATGGTGGTGATGATGATAATGATGATGATAGTGAAGTTAGTGATTGTGATGATAATGATAATGATGATGACGAAAGTGGTGATAAGTGATGATGGCAATAGCTCATTTTAAGGTGAAGAGCTCTGAAACATAATTACTGATAATTTTAACTGTATGCTTTCAACAGCCTCCAAGTACTCCCAAACCACACTACATGTATTCACAGAATATTCACTATGTACAAATGAAACATTTCCTCTTAACTTCAGATACATGTAGCATGTGAATTCATTCCTAATTATGCATCCTGCGGGAAACCATTCCAATTTAACAAGAAGTCACAAGCAGAACGGAAATTATACGACCATGCAATCATTGCCGCAATCCATGAGGTAGGATAATTTGATAGAAGGATGCCCTGTCATGCATTATGCACCATGAATACGCATAGCTGACATGAAGAAAAAAATGACAGCATCATTCTCAAATATTCTCCCATGTCATACGGTACATGCCAGTACTAGTTGACAGGTCTGCACTTAACAGCATTCGTCTACTAGAACTTATATTTCGGAAAGTACCGTGAGAGACTTGGAAAGACTTTTAAAAGAAATCAACTCAAGGTATATGTCAACGTTAATATCCTAGTGTATTGCATGTAGAAATCAAGTTTGAATTATGCAGTATGTCATTAATGATGAAACGGGTGACATACTAGGCTACAAAAGTCTTTGCTCTCGTCTTAAAAATGGACGAGAAAAACTGAGCATCCATTGCCTCTATCAGAAGTCATAAAATTTCCCAGTACCCCTGCGAATTTGATCACAACCAAGATTTTAAGGTCCATTTTTGCATCTGGTAATCATTCATTTGATTTTCAGTTGAGTGGCTGAGGGTGAAAATCTGAATGTGATTATTCAGTTCAAGAACTTACCTGACTCATTATCATTATCTCTTTATTTGGCATTTTCTCAAGAGGAATATAAGAATATAAAAGAAAATCAGTCATAAATGCATATTCTTTGTAGCAGTTTTTATCTAACTGTAGACCTTTTATTAATATTACTACTATTAATTTTGAGGAATTGTAAGAATGAAATTGTATATCACTTTTGCTGGATTTCATTGTAAAGCCAGACCTCCCAACCTTTCTGACTGAAAAATAGGAATGATTTTGCTCAAAATTAGGAAAGAAACAGTACTTCCCATAGGAGTGTATGGTAAATTTATCAAGAAAAATAGGAAAATTATATTGAAACAAGAGCTTGGAATGGTACAAATTCAGATTCTTTCCTCCAAATTCAAATGGTTGGGAGGTCTGTAAAGTGTATCTAGAGAAATTTGTTGCAATGTGATGATGGTACATGACATCCTATGACAAAGCATTTTATCTACAGTTGCCCCTCTTCACCCAGGTTTGAAATGGTTTCCCACTGGCAGGATTCATTCTCTGAGGTGCAGTGTGTGAGATGACTACCAGAACCCAAACTACATGTACACCACTAATTTCAAAAACATTCTGGAAGTAGATCATTTCAGGTGTGTTATGCACTGCAAATGAGTTGAACAAGTGCTAAACCCTGTACCTGCATTTTTGTATCGCACACCACAAACAAATTTTCATTTATGAACTCAGCTTAACTGGAAAAAAAGTGAAGTAAATAGTATTTTAGGACTGTCCTTTTAAAGGTAGTAGCCTACATTTGCAAGTGGTGCACAATCTACACAAAAGTTTTTACTTTAGATTGCTTTAAGCCAGAGAAAAACACTTGCAAAGTTTTAGATCCCAGTACATTCCTGTTTAGGATTGAGAAGGAAATATTCTTTTCAATTTTATTTTATTCATTTGTTTTGGTAAGGTGTCTTCCTGAAAGAGTAAAACCATTCATTTTTCATTTATTCTTTGGAATATTGTTGTAAATTTGGTAACATGATAGTTTTACATAAATATTTGTCATCTAAAATTGGAATTGGCTTATTTCTCTTCAAATTCTGAAAGAATGTTGTGCAAATGTGGGCTGCTACTACCTTCAAAGAGCAGTTGGGCCAATTGTCTTGCTGGATTATTCTTAATATCATTTCAACCACAGGTATAATATCATTCCTTTCTGGGAAACAAATCTAAAATCCACTTTCTACATTGGACAAATACATGTAGTGCATCTATTTTAGCACTTGACTATTCAGTGTCAACTCCAGTAATGATTGACTATTTTAGCACTTGACTATTCAGTGTCAACTCCAGTAATGATTGACTATTTTAGCACTTGACTATTCAGTGTCAACTCCAGTAATGATTGACATATAGACAGCAAGAAAGACATATACAAATAACAATTATTTCCAACCTTTATTCCCACAGACAGTCATGCATGGGAAGGCCACAACGACAGGTTGTTTTTTTATAGAAAATTTACTTTGATTAAATATAGGAAGGATGACTGCATTGTCTGTGTGGTATTATCAAGGGTGGATGGTGTTCATACTTTGCGATGTCACAATAAAATGTTTAGTCATCACTAGCTAAGCTCACACAGGCAGGCCATGAAGCAAAACCATGAAGTTTCAAACGACTTTTAAACAACAACAAAGGTTCACACGGGACTGAAACAATGACTACTCAAGATTATGGAACTATAACCCAGTATTCAATATCTGCATTCAAATAGTTTTCAGGCTCAAATGGAGACAGGGAGTTGAGAGTTTGTAGTGAACTTTGAGACAGTGAGTTGAGAGATATCAGTTTTTCTATTTAAAAAAAAAAGAGAAAAAGCTGGGATGAATAACAAATTGTGACAGGGTTTTTCCACTTCACGATGAATTCCTGCATGAAAATGTCATGTCAGAATTGTACCATCTAGGGGTAGTGAGAGAATGAATACAGAACATGGGATGAGTTCAAGTCAAATATATTAACTATCCCCACCCTTTATTTTTTTGTATAGATGTAGAGGTGAGAGGTGGAGCAATAAGCTTCTTGAAAGCAACATGGAGATTACGAGCTGAGAGAAATTAACCAGTTGGCTACTGGACCATGTGACCCCTGTATAAAGTCTATGGGAATTTAAAAAAATTCCGTAGTCAACAGGTAAAGTGTCTTTACTGAATTTGGAGGGGTTCAGATATTAGCATTCATCTTGGAGATAAGAAGAGGAGAAGAAGAGGAATTGAATAACTCTTGGGACAGGGTTTTTTCCACTTCATGATGAATTCCTGCATGAAAATGTCATGTCAGAATGGAACCATCCAGGGATAGTGAGTGGGTGAATAACGGAAAAACACAGTGGTTGGGGGAGGACAATGATACATGGATATGGGATAAGTTTGAATCTACTTTCCATTTACCAGCCCTGTTCAAACTCAAGAGCTACACTAGAATTTCTGCAAGTTCTAAAACTTGTATACCATGCAGAAAAACATGTAGTTAAACCACTTATAGGCCAAGTGTTAAGAAAAAAAAAAACCCATCGTGCACTGAACGTTTGCTGAACTATTCAACATTTCTCCTTTAAATTTGTATTTAAGTTCATGTACAGTTTTTGCGGCATGAAACTGATTAAATACATTCTTACATTGTCCTCCTTGCACAAAAAGATACACTTGAGACATTTCCAACTGCTTTGCGCATAACGATCGCAGCCCTTCGTAAACTAGTCATGTTAACAGAACTCTCAATGGTTTTACACTTATGCAGGCATATGTGACTTCACGTTGCTGACCAGAAATGAAAACTATGTTTTTGCCTTTTATATATTCAATATTTGACATGAGAAAAAAAAAAACACTTCACAGCCTCTTAGTTTACACCTTGCTACTGACCGGATGAAAGCAAAGAAATCTGACAAATAGTTTTTGAGGGCCTACCAAAACTATACAGGGTGTCCCAGAAAAACCGGAACGGTGGATTTTCAGTACTTTGCCTTCAAAAAGTAGCTTATCTTATTACCTCAGTGGGTAAAAGATGTTCTACCAAAGAGAATGATACAAACATCATTGAATTTGCTGAAGTGATTGATTCTTTGCCCATTTCATAAAATGCAGTCATTTCAAAATTTCGCAAGTTTTTACCGACAGATGACAGCAGAATTGTGTCGGGAATAGCCTTTCATATGACAGGTTTTGTTATCGACACGCATCACAGGCTTTCCTCAAACATCGTATAATGAAAGGCCGTTTCCGTGACAATTCTGTGCTCATCAGTCACCAAAAACATGCGAAATTTAAAAATGACTGTATTTTGAGAAAATGGCATAAAATTGAAATTACTTTACCAAATTCAATGACCACAGTATCATTTTTTTCAGTAGAAGATGTTTTACCCAATGATGTAGGAAAATTATCTAATCTTTTTAGGGCAAAGTACTGAAAATCTGCTGTTCCCCCTTTTCTGGATCACCTGGTATATAACCTTTGAATTGTCTGGAGAGTATCCCTTTCAATGTATTATCCCAGTTCTTCATATAATATCTCCCTATACGCCCATATTAAACTTCTCACCTCATGTGAATAAGCCCATAAAAGGAAATAGAGCACACTCCAGCCAACAATCTAGATTTATTTCATGACAAAAACATCGGGATAACAGAAGGTAAAACAGAGTGCAAAGACAAAAGGTTAGGGGAAATGCAAACTACATAAATGACTAGGCTGATAGCATATGGACAGTAACATGTGAAAGGAAGAAATGCAAAATGTGGATACTGCATCATTCTGGTTCCATCAAATGATCAATCCATTTATCCCTGCCATTCTTCTTGTTTCATTTCTTAGTTCTCCTCCATTATTTCTTCTCTTCTCTCTCTCTCTCTCTCTCTCTGCCTCTCTTAAGACATGAAAGACATGATAATATAAAGACAAATATTCACATACCCCAACACGATAGCCTATGATATCTAGTTAACAATTGATTTCCAACAGGACTTTTTTTTTTCTTTTCTATCCTTCCTTCTACATTCACATCTTCATCACTTCTTTTGTAAAAAGCTTTTGGACAAAAAACAAAACAAAACAAAAACAACTATAAATGAATGATTAACCCGTTGACTAGTGAATTATCTCTTTCCCATTGGCTTAGTACAGGGCCTACCTGGTTCCAGGAGGCAGAGGGTTAATGTAGTAAAACCTGTATATAAAGACCACCTGAGGGAGATAAGAAAAACAGTCTTTATGAGCAGGTGGTCTTTATGGACAGGTTCCTTTAATACACATTTCAATGGTAAAAACTATTCCAGGGATTGGGAAACAAATTCATAGGCAAGTGGTTTCTATACAAGTAGTCGCTAAACAGGTTTGACTTATCATTAATCTTACATTTTAATCCTCTTCCTTTCACTTTTTCTCTTCTCAGTCCTTCTTCTTATTCCCTTTTCCCACTATCTTTTCTCTCCTTCTTTGACTTCTCATTCTCTGTGATTTCATCTCCTCTCATTGCAATGTCACCCGGTATGTGTGGGAAGGCAATATTACGAATCTCACTGCAATAGTCATGATCATGTAAAAGAAAAGAAGCTCAATTTAATCTCGTCTATTTCATGATGGATCCTAGCAAGCCGCACAATTGGCAGATTCATTTCAGAATCAAATTTGTGCAGAGCATGCAGTGATACATTCAGAATTTGATTAAAATATTGTCCAATGGAGTGGAATGGGAGGGGGGGGGGGACTCTGCTTGGGTACATTTCAATTTCAGGTATGAATACTGCATATCGTTTGGGTAGACAATATCGCTTGCAGTGCATCTTCTCGGGATTCTTTTTTATTTATGAAAGACTATAAAATAGAACAAGCTTAAAATCATCTTCTTCAATTGATATCTATTTCTATAATGATAACACCAAGCATTTACAGTCCAACATATTTCATTAAACAAATCTATAATACCAATTCAGTGAAATCAGGGTGCACTTATGATAACTGACTGATTCCACAACCAAATCAAATATTAAAATGTCCCCCCAAATTAACAGATGTCAGTGAAATGTTGAGCAAGCCATCATAGACTACAATACCTGAGCCACTTAAAGGCCCTTATTTCAACCCGTCACATGCATAAAGCCTGAGATAACTTGGTCTGCTTGGAGTACATGGAAAATGTACATTATATCAAAATTATATTGTATCCAGGCTAATAAAAGTTTGCAATGTTATGATTTACACTTTTCTTGGTTTCAATTTAAGAATCCTATATTCAGTTAAAACATAAGCAGTTTGATAAATAACTAAATGTCACTTAACTCTTAGGAGCGTGGCATGTGAGACCTAATACATCACTTTATGCTACAACAGAATAAACATCATGCAAACAGCACTTCAAAGAACAATAACAGTTTTACATATTTACAGGTAATGTATTTCTCCAGCATCATCTCAAAATAAGTTCTTCTCTTCAAACCACTTTGAATCAATCTCTAGGTATTACTGCTAGATTTAACATGCTCTTTATTGGATTAACAAAGTAGCGGGAGTTTATTCATGTGGCTAATATCACATTAAACACAGACATGCATTTCTAATGATTGCAAAACTTTCTGCATATGTAATGGAACTTGCTTTCAAAAACAATTTTATGGAAAGTGGCCTACTCAGAGGAGGTGGGTTTTACATAAACACTTGATGATCTGGCAGTCCATGCTATTTCTAAGTTCAAAGACCTTCTACATAAAAGAAACGCCTCTTTCAATTCTATTTTATTTCTCAGTTTATATGTAAAACAAAATTAGAATAGATAGTATCAGACTTGATTCTGACAAAGCCACAACCGTTATTGTTTTTATCAAATCAATTCTTCAAATTATATGGTATCATTATAAACATATACAAGTAAAAGAAAGAAAAAACAAACAAAAACAAAACCATAACTATATATGATGGGCATATCAATAGGTAAAAACTAAAGATCTTTCTCAAACCCCATGGAGGAGGGGGGGGGGGGGGGAGTCAAATATTGCTGTACACATGCCCGACCAGAAAAATGTGTGAAAAGGGTAGTTTTTGCCGGTTAAAGGCATTGGCTAACTTTGTGAGCAGCTGATTTAAAAAAATTCTCAAACTAAGATGAAACAACGTGTATGAGTGCTTGTATTTGTACTTAAAAACCCTGAAATCAACCATAATTTGGAATGAAAAACTGTAAGACGCAAACTGCGATTTTATAATTTTTGGTCTCAGAGACAATAAATAAGAGGACCAGTTTGCTCAAGTTAAAAAAAAACATTATCTGCCTCCCTCCGCGTCATACGCCAATACACACAGTACGGTCCGGTGAGCCATGTGCGCATGCGCACTCCTTATGTCTAGTCTGTGTAACCGACCTGATATATTTTTCAAAACATTGGTTCATATTTCTAATATTTAAAAATACTTCCTGTGGATATTATACTTTGAAACTTTCATACTGGTATTTTTACACTATAACCCTTATGTTTATCCCATTTTCAAGTAGCAAAATTAGGTTTTTTTTTATTATAACAAAGTTAACCAATGCCTTTAAGACGCATCACGCGTATGACACGTTTAGGGTGCCAAAAAAAGGCTCAAAATCAGGAATAAGGGTATATTTCAGTTTTTTAACCTATGTTTAGGGTATCCATTTCCCCATCCTTACTCTGGATTTCAATTGAGTAGCCTCGTATTTATTTAGGGCAGTGCTTCTCAACCTGTTTTACCTCGAGGCCAATTCGGCTATCAAAATTTTTTCGAGTCCCACCTTTATTCTTAATAATATTTTGAGGCCCACCTCAAAGAATCTCAATGGGAAAAAAAATCAATAAAACATGACAAAAGAAAATAAAGAACGAATTGTGTCGTAATTATCTGGACCACTACATTACCTACTGTCCAACCTACATGTATGGTTGCAATGAATGAAAGATTGATATAACACCCCTACCCCAAATGAATAGAAATCTTTGAAAATTTTTGCACATTGCAATGATGATAATCCACAACTGTAAATGTTATTTTAATATGTTTAATAAAGTCAATTCAATTTGATGTTAAAAGTAAAGCTGAATTCAAGAATTTTTTCAAAAACATTTTGGACTGACCTCATGGCCCACCTGAGAAAGCTTTGCGGCCCACCGGTTGAGAAGCGCTGGTTTAGGATATGTTCTAGGAGGTTAAACTCATTTCGGGGGTAAATCTTTCACGAGTGGCTCAAAACAAATCGAACGGAGGTGATTTTGACCACTTGACAGAACTAGTTTAGGGTGGTTTTGAAAAACCTGTGTTCACGCATGTGTACAGGAATTATACTATTATACTGATCCCCCCCCCCCCCCCCCCCCCCCCCCCGGAGGAAGGCTGTTCTGAATTTCTAATCCATTTCCGAAACCATAGTCTTTGGTATATACACATCAACTTGCACAGCCTCCCAATTTACATCTTGTATCATGGTAGCGGGCCTAATATTTTGAGTAAGGCCTGGATTCTGTGAGCTGCAGTTTGATGTGAAAATCAGCAATCACTGTTTTACCGTGACAGCCTATCACAGCTCGTCATCTTATGCGCGTATTGTTCTTTCGCTTCCATTATATATTGTCTCTATTTGGCTTTCTGTTCATTCATGCGATTTTACTCTGATGAGTGCATGTCGAAAAGCTTCAGTATGTCTGTGTTCAATGCTATTTTCCGATTTTGCAGTACCAAACATCTTTTCAATCACTGTTAAGTTCTTTTAATGGTGAGTGCGAAATTAATTTCTTCTATCTTGAGCAACACAACTGAAAAATCAATTACTTTTATATTCATCACAAAAAAGACTGATACAAGATAAAATGACGAGAACATACAGAGAGTAACTATTATCACTGACTGGGAATCCAGCTTGGAATAGGTGCAGAGGCTAAGATCAGATAAACTAAAGGTTTAAAGTTGTGAGTCTGCGAAGTTCTCTGATAACAACTGCTCCTGCAAGATATCGTAGATGGCCATTTAACGCCTGTCTCTCTACTCCTTTACTCGTAATATTCAAATCATTCATACTCATGTTGGCCCCTTTATCCAGATCTTGATTTGGGTTGCTTGTGACCCTGATAGGCGGGCACAACTCATCATATGACAGTGATGCTAGTTCTTTTCCGCGAAGAATTGTTGGAGTCCAACAGAACAGGCCCTGGTCACCATCCGTTGAGCGAAGGAACCATTCTCGAAGTGGCCACAGTGCGCAGTCACAGGACCACAGGTTAGGGTCCAAAGTGATGGAGTGAGAGAGAAGCGGTAGACTTGAAGGTAGGATATATACCAAGTGATTACTACCAAGTAGAAGGGAGAAATGACCTAGCTTTCCAAAGACATGTTGACCGATGTAACGGATGCGATTGTTCTGGAGGTCTATAATCCTCAGTTGCAAGTTTGATCCAAAGGCATGTGAGTGTATGCCTGCGATAGCATTGTTTGTTAGATTTACAACCTCTAGCCTCTTGCTAAAATTAAATGATTCTTCCTTCAGGAGACTGATATCATTAAAGGATAGGTCGACAACTTGAACATACTGAGATTCAATTAACAACGGGATGGTCTTCAATAAGTTGTACCTTAGTGATATTTTCTTGCACTGCACTGGAAATGGGAGCGCATATTCTATATGTGATAGGGTGACATTATCCATGTTCAGTATATAAAGTTTTCCCTGGTTGCTGGGAACGATCTGCCAAAAAAAAGTGTCCCCGAGGATTGTATGGGAGAGCGAGAAGGATGAAAGAATGGGAAGGTTTTGGAATGTCCTTACGTCCATCTCTGTGAGGGGATTGTAAGACAAGGATAGGACGACGATTTTGGGACAAACATCAAAGGTGGAGGACTGTATGTAGGAAATCAAGTTCCAATCTAGCACTAGCTCTGATAACATACAATCACCATCATCTGCACTGGTGTTAATGCCAGTATATAAGGGAGAACTGAGAAATGAATTGTTAGTTAATGCTAGAATTCTGTTTCGTTTTGCAGAAAGAATATTTAATTGAGGTGAATGTGGTAAAACTGATAAGAAATTTCCATCGCATTTCAGTTCTGAAATTTTGCTCACTTCAAACATGTGAGTATTTACAAAGAATATTTGGTTGTTACTAATGTCTAGAACTTCCATCATTTGGAAGAAATGTGGACCTATGCCTTTCAGGGTTGAAAGATTATTATTGTTTAAGACAAGTTTTTTGATAACCAGACTACTATTAAACCTCAAACTTGTGAGTCCATTATCCGAAAGATCAAGGACTTGAAGGACTTTCCAGTCTTGATCACTAAGTAGAGCTTCTTTAATGGCATTCCCACTGAGAAAGAGAATGGTAAGTGACGAATCTGATATGGATGGAAGTTCTACGAGGCAGTTGCCATCCAGGTAAAGAGCCCGTAGACTATCAGATCCCTGGAGAGCATTCGGACCGATGTACTTAATATGGTTATCAGACAGGTAAAGAGCCTGCAGGGAGGGAAGATTCTCAAAGCCTTTAAACAAAGATATTCTGTTTTTTTGGAGGAATATCGCCATCAGTTTGGGAAAGTGCGAGACGTTGTGTCTGTTAAACATCACAAGGTCATTGCTTTGAAGTCCAAGGTACATCAGGTTTGGAAAGCAGTCAAGGAATCCAACATCATTTATGTTATTTCCAGCGAGTTTAAATTCTAAAATGGAATGGATGAGATTGTTATCTTGACTTGGAAAAACATAAGCCTCAGTTTGTAATACCGTAACCTTTGTTAAGTCATTATACGCTAGATTAAGCACTTTGATGCTTGGTAACGTCGATGTGTTCAGTTCAAATGAACCTTGGAGCTTGTTATTCGACAGTGAGAAGTGGGTAAGATGATTCATAACAGGCAAATTGGGTACCGTGTTGAGTTCACATTCACGTAAACTAAGCGTTTGCAAGAAGTTGTCTCCTGAAGCAGTGTAGTGAAAAGACTGCAATGGATTTCCTCTCAATGTGAGAATGGTCAGGTCCCCATTTAACCAGGACATCAGGATAGAACCGAGCTGATTGTTGTCTAAATTGAGGTAAGTCAATTTTTGCGGTAGATACGGAGCAGTTTGCTGGATCAGGTTATCATTTAGATCTAGGTATTCTAGCCGAATGAGGCTACTTAGATCTGGTAGAGACCTGACGAGGTTGTTTGCCATGTAGATGGATTCCACAGCGGCTGCGCCAATGGATTGATCAATGTCAAATACCTGAAGCCCACATGAAATGGCAAAGATTTCTTTGGTGACAATGCTACTGCCTGCAAAGTTTCTTATGAAGTTCAAGGATATGTCCAATTCCAATAAGGATTCTCTTTGAGAATCGACGAGAGCTAATGTCTGGATGAAATTAGAACCCACAAGCAAAACAGATAGTCTTCCTGGAAGAAAGCTGACAAAGTTCAATTCAACAAGGAGATTGTTATTCAGAGACAAATCAGATAAAGACAGCATGTGTTTAAAAGCATGTGGTTCAATGTTCGATATGGCATTGTAATCAATCTTCAATGTCTTGAGGAGGGGTAGGCTGGGAAAAGATCCCGTCCGGATCAAATGAATACTGTTCCGACTCAGATCAAACTTGGTTGCTTTGAGTGGAATGTTAGCTGGAACCTCAGTCAAAAGCTGATTTTGGCAGTGGACAGAGCCAGTGCTAAAGCAAGTACAAGAACTCGGACACTGCTCGACTTCTGGTTTCACGAGAGGAAGTGCCAGGAAAAGGAAAAGCAAAACAAGTTCCAAAAATACAGTGCTGTAGTTTGCATGTTTTTCTTCTTCACAAATACTACACCCTCCCCACCCTCCCATCGTGGCAAAGTTTCGAGATTCAACGGGAGCTCTTGCCGAGTGATACAGACAGAATATTTTGTTGAAAATGGAGAACACATTTCATGAGATCTGCTTTTAAAGACAAATCTTATTGAGTTTCCAAGCTTTTCCTCTCTTTTTTTCATTTTGAAGAACATGACAATATAATTACATGATATTCAGTCTATAACTGGTTCACTTCATATCCGGTTACAATGTACAGTAGGTGCCCTCATTTTTACTCGATGTTGTGGTGTATCCAGGAGAGGATACGCCCAGCGAAAGAAAAAAATAATCACTTGCTACGTATTTACGATGAATGGAGTTTTAAGATACATAAAACATTCTATCGCTACGAGATCCACCCCATATTACGCAGTTCCTGAATATGCCTCTGCCCATGCGCAGATCTTGAAGAGGGCACTGACATTTCTATGGGTTGCAGAAGTCAGTGACATTTTAATACACACATTCAGTTTTTCTCATTAGGCCAGCAGCTCATCAGCTCTCTAATGAGGAAAAGGTGGAGAGACATTTATAAGCATGAATATTGAAGTCACTGACATCATTAATACGCATTAAGTTCTTTCTGTCAATATTTTGTTCTTACTTCTTTTTTGTATTTTTCTTTCAAATGGCATTTCTTTTCCCCACTGGGTTTTGAGAATCTCCTGAGAAATCCTCCTCTTTGCAATATCTATAACTTGGCTGGTGTGTGAGGTTTTATCATATTAAAACTGATAATATCCATACGCTGTATAAGCTATCAAATGAAGGAGCAAACAATTAGGACGGAACTGTAAATCATTGCTTGTCAAAATGGGTTTGGTTCCATCCAGTATTAAAAGGCAATCAAACTCCTTGTCTGTAGAAAATTGGTAAAAGCAGACAAACTATTTCATGAGCAGTTTCAAGTTTTGAAAATGAAAATAGGAGAGAGTGCCACGGGTGTATGGGGGAGGGGGGGGGGGCAACTTGCCCAACCCAAAAGATTTCCAACCTTGGAAAAATGAATCCACTATTTCAAGCAATTTGTAGGTCAACTAGAAATATCACTGAAGGTGAATAATACCCACGCCCTAATGTGTGCTAAATTTTGTGAGCATTTGCTCAAAAAAATGAAGTAGTTCATCCCGCGATATTTCCCGATTTATTGCCATACTATGCCGTTAACATGGCGACGTACTTTCCGACACATTCAAAAATATGTTTTGCACATATTCACCACAAGACCGATGTGTGTGCCAAATTTCATGAGCATTACTCAAAAAATGAGGAAGTAGTTTGATCCGCAATATTTCTCCTGATTTATTGCCATAAAATGCTGTTACCATGGCAGTGCAGTTTCCGACATATTAAAAAATATGCCTTTGTCAGTAAAGGCTTGTCACACAAGTGAAACATTCAGGGTGCCAAAAAGGCCCAAAATTTGGAAAAAGAATGCGACAGTAATACTGCATTGCACTGTTCGATGTGAGATCCAATGTGATTTGTTGAAAATATTCACTCTATCATTCTTTTTTCAAACGGGTATAAATCTAATAAAATTTTATTGGGATTACAATCAGAATCCACAGCCAACTATCATTAACATCTGAATTTGTCTCAATTCTAACAATTTTCCGTCTGTAAATGGTCACATATTGCAGCTCTCTATTCAGCTCTCTCTCTCACTCGCCATAGAAGGATATCATTTTGATTTTTATATCGACAGAGCATATCACAGCTACAAAAAAAAAGAAAGTGCATTCAGTAAAAATTGATCACTGGCTCTCAACCAATCAGATTGCAGGTATTTTTCAACCCGTTCTATAAAACTTGTTTAGGGTGGTTTTGAAAAACCTGTGGTCATGCGTGTGTTAAGAAATTATACCGTCCCCCCCCCCACCCCGCCTAAAAACTAAGTTAAATTGTGGGAGTATGCTCTTTCTTGTCACGTTTCTAGATAAAATGAACTCCATACACCTGCTAGAGAAGAGTGCTGTGTTCAAACTCTTACATACATGATATAAGATACATTCTCAAATGTAACATTCCTAAACATAGACTCCATTCAAAATATTTTTTGCATAACTCAAGATTAATGTTCCTTCATTCCAAACTTAAACATTCTAAAACAAGAGGCTCGAACATGACGTTTCATGATAAAACTTCTCGCAAATTGTGAAAATAATACTTTGTGATAAATACTTTAATGTATGGTTCTTTCTTTTGTTTGCAAGATTTGCACTAGATAAGGCACTTTGCTCCTTAATTTGTAACAAACCTATATACTGATGGTGTTGTGACTTAAACCCGTTCATGACAGAATTGCACAATATGTTAGTTTGGTCTAATAACTTTTAATGCAAAGCCCTGTAAAACATACAAAATACTTGTGCAGAAAGAACAAAAAAATCTAAACACATTGTGTCCATTTTGGTTGCATCAGTATTTGTCATTAGATCATGACAATTTTTTAAAGGAAAATAAGCACTAAAATCCTTAAATTGGCAATGTGATGGAAAGTTCAAAATCACTGCTTTTCAATGCAAACTGGCAACTTTTTGACTTCTTAACATGCTTTCTATCAATTTATATTCGTTTCAGATACATGGCTTTTTACAAGAAAAACGAAACGATAAAGGAAAAATACAGGTGTTGCAAATTTAAAGAAGAAAAGCTGACCAAATAAGGCTTCAAATAATTCCTGTCATGAATGGATTAAAAAGGTGATCGCCCTTCCTAGCTGTTAAGCTGAATAAAGCATTAGAAGTTTAAAAAGATGATGTGAATAAGCCCTAGACTGTCTATACATCACCAAAAACATTTCCCACTTCTGAAGGGTGTCTTGTTACTACACACTTGCACTCCTCAGGCAAAACAGGAATGCATTTATTCATTGGGAAAGAGGTCAAGAAAATTATCAGAAATAAAAGATGTTCCCTGCCTTTACAAAGGCACAACCGCACAAAGAATAAAAGCCACCCCCTCTCTAGCTCATCGCACGAGTATGGAGGAAAAAGTGCGCCCGGGATTCATTGCTTGACATTTAAAAAGACAGGACAGTGTAGATGTATGTTTGTTTGTTTGTGTACACTAATGAACGTATACACAAAGAACAATGGGTGGAATGTAGTAACCTTTCTCTATACATGTACAATATTAACCCATTAAGCACTGAGCCTGAGAACAACTGGTTAGGGTCATGTGTGTTATACTGAAATCAAATTGTGCTCAAAAAGGTTGGTGATATTAGTGGTTACACAAGGAGTATTTATGAAAATATGTAAATAGATATTAACTGATAAATATGACCAATGAGAGGTGAGAAGCAACGGTATGTTCTTGAGGTGCAATTTAGGAATTTGGTAGAATTTTGAAAGTAATTATAAATTGTACAAAATCTTTTGTTCTCTGTTATCCGTTACTTTGTAAAATTGTGGATTAATTGTTTCAATATCATTCTCACATATTTTGCAGAAAAAAAAAATCGTTTATTACTTTTTTTTCTTCTTTTTGGTAAAAAGATTACTGACTTTGGAAAATTTATTATGGGGGGGGGGGGGACCCACTGTATAATCACACATTTTTTTGTTTGCTTGTTTGAATTTCCTAGGGAATGTGTACAACTTCATGTCTTCAGCATTTTTTTTTCCACCAAACTAAGAATGAATGTCTGGCAAGACAAGCTCAGTTTTATTGACAGACAAAACACTGAGTAGTATCTTGGTCTATATGGACTGCACATTTTTCATAGGATGGCCATGTTGTACAAAGTCCACATCTTGCATTCAAACTTGATAAAATAGCAAATCAAATGATTTTTCATGGATGAATATTACCTTATGTCTACACAGATTTCACAGCTTATCTGTGTGATGAAATTAATGTAAATTTGAATTTCTTGAATAGTGTTCATAGGAATGTAAGGCATAAGTATGTTTGTTAAGTTCTTGAAGTGCTGTTGGCCAACTGTGAGAGTCTAATACCCCTTTCGCAGTGGGCTCTTCCCTGTTGAAGTTAAGCGGGGAGCTACACCGGGTAAAGGGGAAGAGCCCACTGCGAAAGGCACAGACGGAGAACTTCAAATTTTGAAAGTATTTTTCCATTTGCTTTGAAGCAGAGTAATACCCCTTTCGCACTCCGCTCTTCCCCTTTACCCACTGAAGTTCCCCGCTTAACTTTACGAGAACGCATTCCTCACTGATACCACAAAAGCCAATCAAATATTTTCCAACATAGTTAACAGTAATTATGACAGTCGATCTATATGTTATAAAACAAAAATAAAAAAAACAAGAAACATGTGAATGCAACATCAAAACATTCAACAAGTAAAAAAAACCCTCTGCATATTGCAGAATACAAATGATTTACTCTTCAATATGCTTTTAAACAGGCCAGACAGGGCAATTAAACATTAACAAGACATGTGTGACAAACCTGTGCTAAGATATTTGCCTGCCAATTAATATGTGTATCCCCTTGAGCCAGCAGTCATCAGGAGCTGACAATATCCCATTACATGAATGAATTCACTGACACAGTATCACAATAACAGTCAAATTCTGCAAATAAGCATCTACCCCATACATGCTGATCAGTTTACTACTGATTACCATGAATGCCCTCCAATAAAAGAGATATTGATCAATATTCCCTTCAAAAGATGCCGCTAATGGGAGGGGTAGAGTAATCTATTCAAGCGTCATTATGGTATGGCAATGGAAATCATAGGTATGCAAATCAATATTTATGAATTAACGATGCTAGCTGTGTACTACTAGGTTCAACATATGAATCAAAGACAGGAATGCACTGTTTGGTACTGAGCTCACACATGGAGTATTTCAGCAAAAGGCAATTTGGGGGAAAATGGTAATAAATCAACTATTGTACACTTCATAAACTTAATGATGCCATGGTGATGATGTGAAATAATCTAACTGATAACATTATTGAAAATGACTTTTGATTTATGATATAAATATGCACTTGTTATAGACAATCAACAACCTATTATGAACCATGATATTCATGACAATTATGGATGATCAAATGTTTCTAAATTGCAACAATTTTTGATAAACATCCGAAATTACACCCTTCTAAGATGAAGAAGTCCATACTGTCAGTCTGAAAAGAGCTTTTGCTGCCATAAAGCCATTTTAAAAACTAAATTCAACAATCCATTTTATTTTAGTGAGACAGGGTACAGCCTAATGACTAATAATTCAGGCATGCCAAGAAATGTCTCTTTAATGCAGACAAACATACAGACAGACATGTAAATGGCTTCTATGTACCACTCAACTACCATCGTAGCACCGTCCTATTTTGAATAATGACTATCTGCTACCTTATAGTCCCTCACTGTTACTCATGTACAATGTGCACATTACTTATTCTCCTCCATCTCCCCTGCTCTAACAGCAGAGTCTATTTGCCAGGAACACAACAAATGCAGAGGTTTGTTCAGATTCAAAAGGTAACCATGGCAACAATTATCACCAAACAAACTTGTGCACACAGACAACCTTCAGGTATGATATTGTTTTCAGATAAGGAGATACCTGATAAATCATGAATGGTGAAGGATTGTGCACTTGCTCAAACTCTACTGGAAATATGAAAAAAAGGCTTGATTCTGATCTTAATGCATCTGATGATTCATTGTGAAAAGATATACAGACAAACGATACACAGAGGTAAGGTTCAAACTGTGTTTGCAGAAATATTGAGGAAATATTCCCCTTTGGATTAAAAAAAAAAATGAGATTGCAGTGAGACCATAAGAATGTGAGCATAATAATCACTGCCTTCACATGGTGCCTAGCTTTAAAAGACAATTCACCCAAAATATTTTGCCCTATATGATATCACTTCGTTCAAAATGTCAGCTTCAAATGGGATCTTCATAAGGAAATATTGTTACACTCTAAAAGAATCTGAGTGTACACATTGGTTACTTGATGCAATGGCACGTGATGATGATGATGATGATCATTTATTGGCACTGTATTTCTATTTACATTCATTCAAGGCACTGGCTTCTCCAATTAAGTCATTATCTACATATCTGCTGAAATATATGACACTTGAGGCATGAATGGAGGTGTTCTACACATGCACTCAAGAAAGTTAAACTATAAGCTAGATCTCCTGTATTCATTGATATGAAAACACTTCCCCTTGCGCTTCTTGAAGACTCATTCAAATATGCTCCAACTTTTGAAAAAGCAGTATTTTGTATACTAAATGAAAAAGTAGAGAAAAAAAGACGCAGCAAAGGAACTATGTGCATTTTTATCTGTGAGTGTTGTAACATACTAAATGTAAAGCACTTAAAAACACATGATTTTCTTTTTTTATAAGTGGTTTCTGGAAAATGCTGATTATTTTGGGGAGGACTGGTCCCCTTTAAAGCTTTAATCAGAAGTCCTTGAGTTTGCTACATGACTGTCTAGGTGATTCATCATTCATTTCATTGAAGATACACAACAGTAACAAGCTACACAACTACCACCGCAAAGATACATTTATTCAATTCTCTCCCAGTCTCCCCCCCCCCCAAAAGAAAATCCTGTCATGCAAAGATTTTCTACTGATAACAAGCTATACAACCACCACCGCAGAGATACATTCCTTAAATTCTATCTATACCTTCCCCATGCACACAACTGATACAACTTGTATAGCAACCCTGCACAGAAACATTCATCCAATTCTCTCTACCTCCAACTCTCCCTCCCCCTGATTTCATGTCATTTTATTCACATAACAAGCTATACAACAACCACCACTACAAAGAAACATTGATTTAATTGTACCTCCCCCCCCCCCCAAAGATCACCCCTCTCTTTTCATGTATTCATTCACTGGAATCAGAGATATTGCAGTTTGCATGGAGGTGCCTTATGACACAAGAGGGAAGAACTGTATGAAAAAAAAGAAATACGTGCATGATGTGTGTGTACACCAAAAGTAATGCATGAGTTAAATATATTGCTGACTCCCCCCCCCCCCCCCTCAGGTCGTAGGACGCTTAATTGGAATTTAAAAAAAACAGAAGAACGGAGGAGCAACATCAATTTATGAATGTTGTCTGATTGGTATGTAGATGGGGATATGCAGCTCAACTCTCCCTATCAACCATGAATACCAATAAGTCACTGTACCTGAACAAATAAAGATAAGTCTGTCTGTTAGATTACTCTAATGGACTTGAATTGTGTGACTGAAATTTTGTATTGTCATAATACAATTATATTTCAGAAGGAACTGCTGGTATTTTCAAGGTTCAAGACATTAATCATTTCAATCAATAAATAGGACTAATCATCATCATAAAGGCGCAGAAATATAACAACTCAAGAGGACTTTCAAAGAGATCCAAAATGGAATTATAGGCCTCAGAAAAATATAATTCTTTTCTTAAATAGAGACAGCTTCCTTCTCCATTTTTTTTTTTTTTTTTTTTTTTGGGGGGGGGGGGGGGGGGGATTGCTTTGATGATCATAACTGTAGATAATCTCCTAAAAGCCAGAAAGGAATTATGACATCACAGCTTCAGCTCTCAGAAGATGATTTTTTTTTGGGGGGGGGCATTTGCCTAAAGTAATCATGCTCTCTCAATGCAGAGAATTGAAAATCAACTCTCAGAAGAGTCATATATCACTTATTTGGGAGTTGAATCCACTCTGAATTCAAGCTGAATCCACTCTTAACCCATTGACTATCAAATTCTCTCCTTCATACAGACTTTGCACAAGAGCTACCTGGCAATGGGTCAAGTACCCTCATTTACAAACATTAAAGAGCACCTGTGAATTTGTGGGTATTTCAATAATTTGGAATACATTCTTTTTGTTTCATTGAATGATTACATAACATGCTTACTACAGTAGTCAGTAGCAAGCCCATATGAATGCATTGAAAATAAATGTATGTCTGAAAAATAAATATGTTTAACTTTGTTTTTTCTTAGAGTTATTGTACTTTGGAATAGCAAATGACAGTTTGATTAAATCAATCTCGAGAGAATGTATTCTACTATTTTACAAGTAGTTTCCATGTATTCTTAAAGAAGGGGATCACTCATATGACCCCCATTCCCATCAAAAAGTGAATTTCAATGTTAATTTACAGAGTGCTTCCATCATCATCTATCAATTTCCATAATTATTCCACCCTCATAATCTATCTCTTAACTTTCCCCTTTAAGTTCAAGAACTAATTCTTCCATGGCCTGTATTCCTCCTCCGCAAGTTGTGAAATCTCCTTTAACCTATTGGTGACTGGAGCTGTGTGGCTACTGTATCAAGTGTATGGGAAAATTAGAATTCAGTAGCCAATGGGTTGAAAGATCATTATCATCTTCCTCCATCCGTGTTCTACCTGACTTTCAATCATATTCTTTAGAATCCCCCGCATCTTCCCCATCTTTTTCATTTTAAAATCGTTTTATCATTTTTTTTTTCAAAACTTAAAAGAATACAAATGCAGTCAAACCAGAGAGACATTTCACTGGTCTTTATAATCAGGTGATTTTCTTTTTACACAGGCTACTTCATTAGAGGTATGAATGAGAAACAAATAGGATCTTTATAGTTTAATGGTCTTTGTATACAAGTGGTTGCTAATGAAGGCAGAATTCATTGAACTGAAATGCAACAGGGTACAGAAGGGAATAAATGATATTTTACTTTTGACTACATTATTTAAAAAAAGATATCGTGTTTGGCTTGTTAAACTAAATCTAGTGACGAAATTTCCTTCATTTATGTCAGAATCAATGACTTCAAATATTCAGTACATTAGTTAAGAAATGAACAGAGAAAGGTGAGAAAAGTTTATGCATTAAAAAAACTCAACCACTTTACTTTTTTAAATGAAACTGCCTTTAGGTTCATGTTTTATATTCATTCAGGTGTTCTTAGATAACAGAATTTGCTTTCTTTGCATAATTTCATGTATCAGTATGTACATTAAAAGAAAGCTTATGACTTTAATTTCACAATGGTGTATAATGCCATGTACATTAACCCATTCATGACAGGAATTATTTAAAGCCTAATTTGATCAGCTTTTATTCTTCAAATTGGCAACACCAACATTTTTATTTTATTGCTACATTTACCTTATAAAACGTCATGTATCTGAAATGAATATAAATTGACCGAAATTATGATGAGAATTCAAAAAGTTGCCAATTTGCAGGGGAAATGGTGATTTTAAACTTTCTATCACATTGCCAATTTAAGGATTTTAATGCTTATTTTCTTTTTAAAAAAATTTCAGCATCAAATACTGACGCAACGAAAATGGGCACAGTATGTGTAGAATATTTTGCTCTTTCTGCTCATGTATTTGGTATGATTTTCAGGGCTTTGCATCAAAAGATATTAGGCCAAACCACAAAATGTGGACCTCTGTCAGGAATGGGTTAATACAGAATTAGGAAGCACTGGCCATTCATACACAATTCGACAGTTCATAAAACTGTTTACTCCAATGCGTGTTTCTGCGCACCATGACAAATTATCAAGATGAGACACTAAACACACCTAATACAATCAAACTGAGCTGCTTGCTTCATAAGATATGAATACAGTTAACTATCCAATTTCTAATTCCTTGATAAAATACCATCAAAACTTTACAAAAACCACAAACAATGCATCCATTTGAACTCCTTGAATACATATCGTGAATATTAAATTGATATCTTATTCATAGCTCCTGGGACAAAATGAAATGGAAATACAACTGGTTTTTGTGGGCTTATAAGAAATCATGAGGTGAGCGGATGAAGCAAGGACGGCTATAATGGATTAATTTTCTGGTCTAAGGCCTATGTTATTATATTGCTTTTCAATGCATTACCTTTCATAAGAAGTGAATCATAAAGAGACCTTGAAAATCATCATCTGTTCTTTAAAGTAGATATTCAACGTTTAATAGATTTACACAAACTTTCGAGATACAAGCAGATGTTACTGCCCCCTCCATATTAGAGAAACCAACCCTCACTGCCAACTGGAAATAAATGGTTCCTGTATTAACCCATTCGTGATAGAGGTCCACATTTTGTGGTTTGACCTAATAACTTTTGATGCAGAGCCCTAAAAATCATACCAAATACATGAGCAGAAACAGCAAAAAATTCTACACAAACTTTGCCCATTTTGGTTGCGTCAATATTTGTTGTTTGATGCTGAAAATTTTTTAAAGGAAAATAAGCATTAAAATCCTTAAATTGGCAATGTGATAGAAAGTTTGAATCACCGTTTTCCCCTGCAAATTGGCAACTTTTTGACTTCTCATCATAATTTCTGTCAATTTATATTCATTTCAGATACATGACGTTTTATGAGAAAAATGTAGCAATAAAATAAAAATGTTGGTGTTGCCAATTTGAAGAATAAAAGCTGATCAAATTAGGCTTTAAATAATTCCTGTCACGAATGGGTTAATCTAGTGGGAATGAAAACATTTAGCAGTCAGCATATACATACAAACATAAATATATAACATGGACCCCCCCATGGAAGAAAAGTTGTAGTGAAGACATGCATACATGCAACATGCATACCATTTTCATCTCAAGTTCTTCTCCTTCTTTTCTTTATGAAATATAAAAAATAGTGTCTGACATATTAACCCATTCCATATGAGAATCTGATGGTTATTGCATGAAGCCTATGGGTATGACAGCGTTCAGTCTTCATGGGGTTATAAGTGAACAGGGTATAGTCAATGGGAATACTGGCCCTCGATATAAGAAGCTCTCTCTCTCTCTCTCTCTCTCTCTCTCTCTCTCTGAGAGCACCTATCAATCATGTGTGAACAAGTCCTAATAGCCAACAACTGGAAATGACACAAAGTATCTACCGTACATTAATAATTTTATCAGTAGTCAGTGAGTTAAATGTGAACAGGGTATAGTCACAGGGAAGACTGGCCCTCAATATCTGAGAGCAGCTGTCAATCATGTGTGAACAAGCCCTGATAGCCAACAAGTGGAAATGACAAAAGTGTCATGATGTTATCAGTAGTCAGTGCATTAAATGTGAACAGGGTATAGCCACAGGGAATAATGGCCCTAGATATTAAGAAGCTCTCTCTCTGAGAGCACCTATCAATCATATGTGAACAAGCTCTAATAGCATACAATGGAAATAACACAAAGTATAGATACATTAATGATGTATAATATATGGACAATCACACGCCCCCATCTTATGTAAGCCTATACCACTACCCACGATATCTCCAGGCTACATAAAGCATTAAATATACATTAGATAATGAGAATTCACAAAGAAATGTAGGCAGGTTACGCAAGCCTGTATGCTGCTCATTGTTTAAAGGATGACCATAAATAGGTCCATGGTTTGACAAAAGGGAAAAGTGTTTTTTTTTTTAAACAAGTTTAATAGAAAATGATGTTTGCTTGAAAATTTCAACACATTTATTTATTTATTTATTTATTTATTTATTTATTTATTTATTTATTTATTTAAATTTCCCTAACCTTAGGCTACAGATGAAGAAATGAATACTTAGGTTTCTTATCATAAGTCAGAGCCCAATTTGACTGCAGCTTATGGCGGGATTCCCGCTCAGTGTCTTTTCCCTTCTAATCCTTCCGTTTCTGCGTAGACAAAAGAAACGGGGAGCGGGAAAACCACTGTTAATACCGGGCACGGAGAAGCCGATAAAAACCGAGGGACATGACTTTTGATAAGCTACCTTATGTAAGCCTATCTCCAGGCTATAGAAAGCATTAATGTTCAACATTGTACATTAGATAAAGAGAATTCACAGAGAAATGTAGGGGAGGTTAATCAGGTATGCTACCCATGGTTTAAAGGGTAGAACATAGAACATTATCTGTTCAGAGCCAGAAGGGCCTAAACTCATATAATTTTTAAAAACATAATGTCCTTCTGGCTCCAGACCATATGACCATAGTAGGTCGATGGTATGGCAGAAGGGATAAGTTTTTTTTTTAAAGTCTCTGCGACATGACATTCACAGGGCACTATTAAGAATTACGGATGGGGTGACTCCTTCCCACCATTTTGTATCTAGATGAGGTACCGTAAACCTCAATGGGTAACATGTCATGTCCGTCTGTGCTCGTCATTCTGAATAACGCCCTCTAAATGTCGTGCCACACAGACTTAAACATATTACAACAATGATATTGCTTGATAATTTTCAACACATTTAAAAAAAATAGTTTTATTTCCAAAACCTTACAGAGCAGATTATGTTTAGGTGAGGTTCAAGGAAAACTTTGGATATGATATAACTAATACCTTTAATCCAGCACAGATGTTTGATTTTGTCATATTTTAAGCCACATGAGTTGAAATAAAATATTCTAAAGCTTGCTCATCAACAGGTAAACCCACTCGGTTATCTGCATTGATAAGAGTAACAGCATACAAACAGTAACTAACAATGGTATAATATTTCATACTCTGCTACATATGGCAAATCCCACATTGAAAGAGATTTAATTATTCTATTGATGCTTGAGTAAGCCATTTGAACTAACCAATACAATCATAAAATACCACTATCATGTGTAATATAGTAGAATTATAAGTCTCCAGACTACAATTTTTCAGCTCCTGAAAGGCATTACCTCAATGTCATCAAATTATGCTTTTGTAGTACTTGGGAGGATATTTGTAGGAAAACAAGAACTGTCTTTCATTTCACAATTGATAATCTAAATTGGTTCTAAAGTAAAGTAGGATGCAACTTAAAATATTTCATTTCAAGGTAAGGTTAAAATTTATCGAAACAAAATGGGATTTAAAGGCACTGTACAGTACTATATGTGTGTACCATTCACCAAAACTGTTTACTCATACAATGTCAGATTAAGTTATCCGAGGATGTTTTAAAATATTCTAGCAGTACACAAACAGATTGGTATATCTTAATGAGGCATGATCTAAACAGAATATAATCACATATTTTCATGTAAATGAAATGCATCAGGGTTCATGTGGAGTTTATTAAGCATGCTTCATCTAATATGCAATATGATGGAATTTGATAGTATTAAGAGTCATTGGCCAGAAGGTGGTTTAGATTTAGAAAATGGTTGATGCAGATTTCACGGTATGAGTGTGCTTGATTTGTTATTGTTGTTGTTTCTAGTTTTTCCGGTGCTGTCATTCAAAATATGAATATTTATGCCATCTGAGTTGTGTTGTTAGAAGTAAGCCTTGTTTTAGCACGTACATGAAAGGTCCAATAATGAAAGCGAGTGTTTGGTAAAGGTTGCTAAATTCACATATAGTTGCAATGATTTAGACCACAGTTTATTCAAATTTAAGTCACGGCTTATTTAAAGTAATTCAAATGTAAAGCTGTGGTCTAAACCATAGCAACTAGCATGAATATAGCACCCCTTGCTACACACACACACATTCATTATTGGACCTTTCTTAGTGTACATGCTAAATCAAGCGCACATGAAATCTGCATAGACCGTGGTCGAAATCTAAACCACCTTTGTGAATTCTGGCCATTATGATCTTTTGATTATGGACAGTATTCATATAAGAACAACTATTTTTTTAAATCCAGGGGTGGTATTCTGAAAACGTTCTTATCTTTGTTCTTATCTTTTGTCTTATCTTACCGAGATAAGATAATGCTAAAATCATTGTAAGTTGGTATTCTGAAAATCATTTTAGCGCGATCTTATCTCTGTAAGGACCACCTCTTTCCTATCTTTAACACGCCCTTTTTTGAGACATAACCAATCAAAACAGACTTTATACAGGTAGTTTATCTTTAGCGTGCATGTAAACTAGCATTATGCGCCATTAGTACCAGTTATACGTACACTAGGCGCTTAGCGCAGGCTACAGAGATACATGAAAAGATAAGAAAAAGATAAGAACGTTTTCAGAATACCAATTTGTGATCGTGACGTAGATAAGATCATATTTGAGATAAGAACGTTTTCAGAATACCACCCCAGGTTAAAAACCCTACATTTTCTCCTGATATTTTCTTCATCTCTTCATCCTATCAAAATTACAATTGTTTTATTATGAAATGAATAAACAACAATCACAGTATAAAATCAAATTCTCACTTCTCTATTCATTTCATTTAGTTTGTTACAGAAACAGACATTCATGACATGAAGATGAGGGTACTTCACACTTCATCATTATATAGCCATTTCTGTGTACAGTGCTTACAAACAAGACTGAGTCCAGTTCGTATCATTGTGATTATTTCAAAATCTTTGGGTATATGATTTTCATGAAACAGGGCCCCAGAACTCAAGTTTATCTTTAACCAAGTATAACTCAATTGCTTTTATGAATATAGACATTTTTTGTACTTCATGATTCCACTGATTTTACATATATATCACTAATAGATTCTACAATACATGCCACTTTGAAGAAATGGGCTCAGGCTTCTTATCATAAGTCAGAGCCCAATTTGACCGTGGCTTTGAGCAAGATTCCTACTCAGCGTCTTTTCCCTTCTAATCCTTCCATTTCTGTTTAGACAAATGAATGAGGGAGTGGGAAAGTCGCTGTGAATACCCAGGCATGGAAAAGTCTCCATAAAAACCAAGGGATGCGACCTGTAATAAGCTACCTATTGGCAAGGAGATGGACTGATGGAGGATGTAGCATTTCTTTAATTCAAAGTGTTGCTGCATCAGATAATCTTTGCTTAAGACAGAATATGACAAATTGTAACAAAATAAAATAAATCAAGAGTATCTGTGCATCTGAACACAGAATTATTCATCTATCTATGATTAAAGAGTATGATTTTGAACAGGAACAGCTCTGAATATTGCAATCTGATATGAAACAAAATTGATTTTATGATAAACTTACCTTTAAAGAATGTGTAGGTATACATAATGCTGTTATCACTTTTACTTAATCCTTAAACATAAAATAAGAATCCACAAAGAACTCGATAATCTCCTTCCAAATAAAGTACTATCCATTCACAGTTGAGATCACTTTCAAAGAATACACCCCTTTTTGTCCAAGTTGTCCCAGAGCTCACATAAATATGGTAGGGCAGATGAGCAAACAATTCACAGCAAGAGAGGTAAATGTGATAGAAATCTGTTTTATCACTCAGTAATATAGGCTAGATCTGGAAGCTGTGAGAATGTTCACACAACACTTTGTATCACTTAGGAAGCAAACAACAACCATCACAAATGGAGATCAATTTTATAGGATCTCTCTTTCTCTCTTCTGGAGCTGGTTCTGGCATGAGCACAGACGACAGTGATGACGACGGCTGATCGAGCACATCTTCCCGCTATGTCTGGTAGAGCGATATTGTCACTGTTTGCTGAATAAGCTGAGCGAGCGAGAGAAACCAAGGGTCGTGTCCCCGGTTAAAAGGTTCGTTAGATTCAAGCACGGACGATGACGACAAAAAGAGGGCAGAAAGAGAGAGCCGTGTTTGTCTAGCAAGTGAAACCCTTCTAATCAATGAATGAATGAATACTGAGCTCTTTAGCATTCACTCGAGCTTGACTTTCACAACAGATGGTTTTTACGGCACAATTATAGCAAACTGTGTTTTTCTATTATATTTTATGTGAGGGAGAGAACTACCACACACACAACAGAGATTATTCCACAATAAAATCTTCACCATGCTGTACTTTTGAGCCTGTGTCACAAGATTTAAATGTACAGATGAATATTTATTTCCCAAATGTAATAACTGATTTAGTTGGACATAAAATTTCAATATCTTCCTGTTCCTGCTTTTTAAAAATCTTCTTCAGGTTTCATTCACTTGCATGGTTTAGAATTAGCACTACTTTTGATTGGTTTGGACAAGAGAGAGAGAGAGAGAGAGAGAGACAGAAAGTGAAACTTAAATCAGTAGTAAGGGTGGTGTGGAGTCGTCACTCTCTCTCTCTCTCTCTCTCGAATTGGATTTTGAGACGTGTATCAATCAAATATTATTATATACGTCTGGGACGTCACCATCCGAAAGACATGCCAAATGTAGATTCATATCTTGCCAAAGGACATTAGTGCCGCGGCACGGATTTGAACCCCGGACCTTGTGGTTGAAAGTCCGGAGACTTATCCACTGGGCCACAACACCTCCACAACTATGCAGTAAAAAAGAGATGCATAAAGAGGAAGGGAGGGATGAAGGGAGAGATTGGGGAAAAGGGAGGGAGGGAGGAAGGGAGAGAGAGGGAGGGAAGGAGAAAAGGAGGGGAATGGTAACAAAAGAAATTTTAAAAAAAATCATAAAGTATACTGGATGGGATTGTAAGGTAATAGACATGAGACAGAGAGAGAGAGAGGGAGAAAGAGAGAGAGAAGAGAGAGAGAGAAGAGAGAGAGAGGGCAAAGAGGGTAATCCTAACAGAGTACAAATTTCTAAGATGGCCAGCATCATCCTGATAAAGTTGTCACAGTATAATCTAAACAGATATGACATTTCATTATAATGCCACATGAATCTATGGATCTCATTGGCATGCTGTAAGCACACACATCTATCAATGTTATGACATACTCATACATGACAGTATTTATTAGACATTATTAGACATGGGATGGAGCAATGTGGAAATAAATCATGTCACCTAGACAAACAAAGAGGAAGGGTGTCCTGAAGTTCAAATATTGTCTGCATATTCTATCACCCATGTGTACAACACTGTCACAAAGACAATGCATTGTAATGCCACGTGAATCTATTGATCTCATTTATGTGCTGTAACTAGCAAACATACCCATTAACATGATTAATGTCATTCAAACATTCATATGATTACTATAATTGTGGAGATGGGGAGATAAATTATGTAACCAGGACAGAGAGAGAGAGAGAGGGGGGGGGGGGAGGGAGACTCTCAAAAACAAGAATAAAACCAAATAAAGTTAATAATTTCCATTTGTATTATTTCTTATTTATATCTTTTAAATGGATAATACTGGCGAAAGGGTTCAAGAAAAAGAAAATGAGGTAACAACCTGGGGAAATGATAGAGAGAAACAGGGATGCTGAAAGAAAGAGAAAGAAAAAGAGGAAGAAAGATAAAGAGAGAGAGAGATAGAGAGAGAGATAGAGAGAGAGAAAGGGAGAGAGAAGGTGGGTTAATAGAGAGAACAGAAAAATGATAATTACAGCATGGGGATGAATGATACATACGCCATACATTCCACTTCACATGCTCAGAAGCTAATTTCAAACCAAATATTTGCTTAATCATGATAATGCTTGGAGCATTTAGATAATTAAAGAACCACAGTAAATGAGGGATCTAAAATAGCTGGAATCTTTCCACATCCACCAATAAAGCCAATACATTAATTTTGACTCTGATCAAAACCATACAATATAATGAATGATTCATAGCTGGTTTTACAAACTTGATAAGGAGCAAAGCTGCTTATAGAACTATACTATGTGTCATTTCTCCCACACAAGGAAGAATTATAGTTATAAACTGTTATAAATCTTGCATCAGATACAACAATGAAAGCAACGAAATACACTGTACCTATATCAGGAAAAGAAAATCCACCCTTCTTCTGTAAAAACCAAAAATTTTATCACTTATATTTTCCACATGTACTCTTCTCACTTCTTATACTTGAAATAGAAATGGGTGGGAAGCAATAATAGAACCCTATTCTAGATGTGTGATATCTCAATTGATTGTGACATTTCTTTTTGTCAGTTTTTTTTTTCAGAATACAGTCTTGTAATAAAGAGAATGCAAAATGCAATCGACAATCCAGTTTCAATGATTCATTGGAATTCTATCCAGTGCACGAATCAAACCTCCAGTGGAAGTAGTGACTGCATGTAGCTTCAGACAAATTAATGAGATGATAAATCATTATCCACAATACATAGCAAGATGTTAACTCAATGTTGTCTGTGAGAACTGTGTGTTAGTACTGTGTGGCTCATGTATTAAGTCTATGGGAATGAAAGAAGTCAGTACTCACTAAGTTAATGTGAGAACAAGTTCATTATTTGAAGTCTGAAGTTTTTCCATAACCTTTTTCTTATAGTAGCTTACAAATGAATTATTAATTGCTTCTGTTTCTAATGCAAGTCTCTAAGTTCCAAACTTTACTTTGTTGTAATGTTTTAATGTGAACCGAGTATGGTTAGTCTTTGGACTTTTTATTTGGTATTTTTCAATAAAACCGGAGTTGAATTGAATTGAATTGAATTGAAAATCACTGGTAAGAATAAACCCTTTTTTCCCCACTAGCCTCCCCCCCCCCCCCCCCCCCCCCCGCATATACACATACAATATTTTAGATGCATGGGGAAATATAAAGAACATCCCTCATGAAACATTTTTTTAGACCAAGGTAGATACAACCTTCTGCAACTACCTATCATGAACAATAAGAAAGAAACATAATTATCATAAGTGTGTCACCTATCTGCAAGACTTTTGACCTTTTGCTTATAAGGAGTAAAACTGAGAACATCATGCAAATATATTTCACATCCAATCAAAATGGACTTACCTTAAGGCCTTGTTTGATTGCATAGATTAAGAAACTATAAAATATAAAATATAGAAGTGAAAAAAAAAAACACATCAAAGATCACCTTTCTTAATCCTTAAATTCCATCAGAAGAGACTATTTGATTACTGGGTGAAGGGACTTCAATTTCTTCCATTTTTCTTCCCTGACCGACACTCTAGGGACTTAAAGTTGATAATGCGTGGGTAGAAAATAAAAAATAAATTCATTTAAAGTGCTCCACAAATCCTTGATAGTCAATTTTGTATTAAGTATATGTTGAAATGGAAATCTTCACCATGTATATCTTGACTGCTACTTTTCACCATCAAAAAGCAGTCTCCAAGAGCATCTTTTATTTTCTTTATCTGCTGTTCATTCAAAGCAAAATTATTAAACAAGAATAAAGAAATGCAGAAGACTTGCATAAAGGAAATTGCAAAATGGAAAAAATGTCTCACTGTGATGCATTTCTATGGGTATTTTTTTTTTGTCTGTTTGGCAAATGCAATTTCATAGTGACCATTTGTCACCTTACTCTTTTTCAGCCCAAATCACTGATTCTATTCTATTCCTTTTATGACATATTCAATGCTGATATTTTCTGGATTGTATTTCTGCTCATGAGGATTAATAATGTACATCTTTAATAATGTACATCTTTAATAATGTGAAGGTGTCGTGGCAAAGTTGGTAAGAGCACATGCTCTTTACTCAAAGGGTTATGAGTGTAATCCCCACTGATGCCTGGCTCCTTTAAACTTCAGCAATACATTCAATCTACCTTTTGCTGCACTCTACCCAGGTGTATACATGGCTACCTGCCACTGCTGGGGTAATAATAACAATGCATTGTAAGTACCTTGAGAACCTTATGAGATATATGTCATACAGTATAAATATCTTCATTTATTATTACACACCCTAAATGACAATAGGATTTCTAAGATAGCCAGGGAAGTCTGCAATACTAGTAGATCCAGAAGGAGATAAACCCTAATAAAATAAAAAAACTTCAAAATCATAGAATGAAATCATTAACTTTTATCACACAATGACTATCCACATATGATATGCTGTATTTCTTTTAGTAACTCTCCCATTTAGATGCAGCGTACTCTCAGCTTTCATCTTTATAACACAGAAGAGGTGCGGTTTTCTCTTCAATTTCTCTACCAATTATGGCATCCCCTAGGGCTTTATTAGCATGCATTCATAATGACATGCTATATTAGGATGATGGTGGTAAAGTACCCATAACAAAAGCTGCTAATTGATAGGAAAAAAAATATCTGCAATAAACATCACACTCAGTCTACTGTTTTTCTTCAATGACGATATACTCCAAGCTTTCTTCTTATGTAAAAGGGTTCCCCATCTCTTCATTATTACATCCTAAGTACATGCAATTAAGTCCATTGTGGCTTAACTGTATATCGTAGGGCTTGCAATGAACCTTTCTATACCTTGTGCAAATGAAGGGTATCCATTTGCCCCCAGACTTAAATTTCACTCAACTGTTTGGGCAATCAGAAAGCATGTTATCTTCTTCTATTGAAACGTGGTATTTGGGAGAGGGAGATTTTGCACTTTGGCTTTGACAGTATTCAACAGAAAATATCTTGTAAAACCAGCATTTTCATGAAATTAATCATTCGACAAAAGAAATATGTTCATTGAAAATCATAAAGTTGTTAACTCTAAGAAAGAGTAATCAAGTTAATGTCCTTCTGGTTCTTAGCAATTTATTTTTTTTAAACTTTGAGCCAGAGTCAAGTCATGTTTTCATTTTTTCCTTGTTGTTACTCAAGATGTCGAAATAGATGAGGGAGAGAACTTCATAATACATTCCCATCAAATATTAATAACCAGTAAGATAAGAAAGATTGAATTCAAGCGAATCATTTTCTCATTTCCAAGGCGAGAATAGAGTCACTATTTTGAGACCAGCCTTAGGCAACCAGACAATTGGATAGATTAATTTGTATGCTTCATGAAATCAAACGAGTCCCTAGGAGGAGAGATACAGAGGGACAAACAAGGTGGGAGAGAGAGAAAGAGAGAAAAAGGTTCTTAAATTAACAGAAGTAAAGACAAAAGGCAGGGATAGAACAAATAAATAAAAGATGGAGGGATAGTGAGAACAGTGGAATGCAGGAGACAGAGAGAGGAAAGGAGGGAGTGATAGAGGAAGGAAGAGAGAAAGAGAGACAAATAGGAAAGAACAACAAAGAGACTGAGAAAGAAAGAAGGAAAACAGTTAAGAAATGAAAAGGATGGAAATAATACAGAAATAGAGATCTGTACGGCAGTGACAATCCAAGAAAGTTGAATAATGGATAAAAAATACAAACAAACCATGAATGATCTCTTAATAAAGGCCTATTTTTAGTTTATGATTAATGACTGTATGGCAAGAAATCAATACACCAGATACCTTGTTATGGATTCTAATCAGAGTGAGTAATTAGCATGGTTATAATACAATCCTGTGTATGTGTTAACTACATGCTGTCTGATAAGATGAGAATTGCAATGATATATACTCTGCTAACAACAGAAATCAAATTAACTTTTAACTGTGTTGTTTTTATGGTTCCATGACATTTGCTCTGGCAACAAATTTAAAACTTAAATCAAATCTAACACTAACCTTAATCCTTATCCTCACTTTATTTTGAACAAAAAATACCTATCAGGCTATCACAACCCTAACCCTAAACCTACATCTTCAGAGAAATTGAGACAGGAGCAATCATTGCAAGAGCAAATGTCATGTCATGAGTATCCATCTTGACCTGTTGCTTCATGGTCAAAACTAACTAAAACAGTGATTCAGTTTGATTTCATATATTGTTGTTGTGGTTTCTTTTTGTAAATCACTACAAAAGTCACAATACTATAAATGATGTAATGATTAAGTACATACAATACAATAATATTATGTCATTTTAAGCCCGGGGGGGGGGGGGGGGATCACTTCCATTGAAGAGTGGACAGCATCCCCAAGAAAAAAAAACGCGGAAAAAGGGTATTTTTTCAGGGGTAGGCGCGGGAACGCACGGAACGCGAATAGAGTGTCAAAAACACCCAAAAATGAAAAAAAGCCCCCTAAATCACAATAATAATATACGCGAAAAGGGTATGTAATTTGCACCGACTGCGAGACCGACTGTAACAAGACCCGTGAACGGAAAATCCTATAACGCCTGTGTAAAACACAATGAGACAGTGAATTATCTCGAGATAAAAACGGCTCCAAACTTTCAATGGACCCCACTAACAGTCTCAAGATATGAAAATGGGAATATCCTTGTTTAGGGTGTGCAAATCTGGGACATCTGCACAAAATCCGTGTTTAGGGTGTCCTAGCGGCCTGCCCTTAAATCCTCGTTTAGGGTGCTTTTTTTAGGACGATTCTCGCGGATGCTGTCCACTCTTCAATGGAAGTGACCCCCCCCCCCAGGTTTTAAGCAAGTAATAAGGAATTATGAAATAAAAAGACTTCAGTTCATAGTATCGACAATACTTCAACCCTTAGCCTACTGGAACCGGGTGACACCTGTATTAAGCCTATGGGAAGGAGAGAATTCAGTAGTCAATGGGGTAAAAGATACAGGCTGTATGCATGTAGTGAATTCACACATCATAACTCGTAATAGTTTCATATCAACCGAAGACAGCACTTCAGAAATTCATCATCATCTTTCATAGTTTAAAAAAAAAATTATGACAACAATAATCAATAAATAATAATAAAATCTTATTTACCAAGGGTAGTCACTTCAGGTTTTAAACTGCTCTTCTAGCGGGCCCTGCATAACATAATATCTTATCATTACCCTTCTCCATTCTTATATGCCGAGCGCCTGGCTAGAAGGCAGAAGGTCCCATGTTTCAAGTCTTTGGTATGACTTGGCCGGGGATCGAACCCGCGACCTCCCGTTCATGAGGCAGATGCTCTAGCAATAATGAGCCAACATGCCCGGTTATCATTGATTGACTGATTGATTTGATTTGATTTTCATTTTCACAAACTCAACATCATATCAATGTGTAAAAACATAATAATAACATCATATTAATGTGTAAAAAGACTAACTGTAGTCTTAAGTCTGCTCATTCGTATGACATATACTTCACATAAGTTGCTATGGGTTTGTAACATGTACAGTTCCTTAACCCATTCTTGACAGGAATTATTTAAAGCCTAATTTGATCAGCTTTTATTCTTCAAATTGGCAACACCAACATTTTTATTTTATTGCTACATTTTTCTTATAAAACATCATGTATCTGAAATGAATATAAATTGACAGAAATTATGATGAGAAGTAAAAAAGTTGCCAATTTGCAGGGGAAAACGGTGATTTTAAACCTTCTATCACATTGCCAATTTAAGGATTTTAATGCTTATTTTCCTTTAAAAAAATTTCAGCATCAAACAACGTATATTGACGTAACCAAAATGGGCACAGTTTGTGTAGAATTTTTTTCTCTTTCTGCTCATGTATTTGGTATGATTTTTAGGGCTTTGCATCAAAAGATATTAGGCCAAACCACAAAATGTGGACCTTTGTCACGAATGGGTTAATTGGCTGCAATCATCTATGATATTGAAGCATTCTTGAATATTACTGTGATCATCATACTTAGACAAACTAATATTTATTAATGATTAATAATTCATACCCTGGGTCAACAGTTTATTTTGAGTCTTACATTCGCTAGTTAGTAGATATGTTTATCTACCTCAAATATTGCATTCCACAGAATCAATGAGTTATACATCCTGTTTGTTGTTATGGTCTAAATAATTCAATTTGTAAATAATGACATCTCCATGCCCACATCACAGGATCTGGAAGGGGGTGACATGGAACCAATGCCTCCTCCCCCCCCCCCCTGCAGGTTGCATCTAATGATCATTGTCAATGCATGGTGGGAGGGTGCAAAGGCCAAATTCCCTTCCTTCCTTGCCCCCTCCCCGTCAGCAAACACAAACATATCACAACAGAATGTGCAGTTGAAAGGTACAGACATAAAACTGAACAGAACAATCATTTACAAAAATTCCTTTCTTTTGTCCAGTGTTCAAAAGTGGTTTACAAAAGAGAATAAATTAATGAATGATGCAAATTCAAATCTAATTATTTTCCACTCTGGCAGTTATAAATTTTGAAAACCTCCTTAATCCTATTCTAATTTTCTGACACTGCCCCTCCCCATTACAGTTTCCTCCCCTTGAAAATATAATGCCGATTCAACAGAAATCAGTCTAAACAAATCTGGTAATAAACTAAATTTTGTAATTTTGCAGTTGGAACACTAAATACTAAAAAAAAATTGGGGGGTCCCTTTTATGTATCTGAAGTTCCAACAGTGTTGAGTAGAGGAATGATACATGTATATCAAATTAAAATCAAATCCACTGGGTTGCAACACCAAACAGATCAATACAGAAAAATCTAATTTATTTAAAAAGTACCAATCTGTATGATTTTTTTTAAATATTGGATCAATAAGAAAGGGTCAGTGTTGGGGCATAAGGGCATCATCAGGAAAGTGATATTCCATAAATCAGAGCCCCAGTAGAAAGCTCCAATTCATAATTACATTTCTGAATGAATAAAGGGCAAACTGGAGCATATAAAGCATATCGATTATATGTGCCCCATATCTTGTGTTCTACAGAAAAATATCGATGGGAAATAGCGGTTGAGTAACCTGCTCAGTTTAGCGAGATAACTGTGAACTTGAAATACTAGATTTGCACCCAAAAAAATCAATAGTTGCTATGAATTCTCAAAAATGAAAAGTGGAATTTTCACGACCTTGACCATTCTCTTTCTCCTTCCTAAATATACATGTACACTGATTAATCAATTCTTTTTATAACGTTCCCCCTTCCCACCCACACTCCTTTCTCTCTCTCTCTCTCTCTCTAACTAAATGTTAATCAGCCTTTTCTCCTTGCTTGCTGTGAGTAATGAAAAACAAATTAAGTGCTAGTGAAGGGACAATAAATAGATGAAGAACTTTTGATCACTGGCATTTCAGATGTGATAGAAGTTTTAATTTTGCACAAGATTAACCTCATTTTGAAAGTAAGAAACATGAGCACACTCTAGTATGTAACCAGTGGGTTTCTCTTCCCAACTCCCTGGTATAACTGAACATTTTCAATGACTGATTTCAGTTTCTGATGAATGAGTTCTAAGAATAAATCACTTAAGAAATATTTTAAAGTGTCATTTTGCTTCTAAAGTTGTTGTAAGCTATGCCATGTGTAGATGGAAACAGAAACAAGTGCAGTTTACTAATGATACAATTAATGGCAAAATGTCACCTACATAAACACCGGAATAGATTATGAAAATATTTTCCTAGTTTTGTTGGCTAAATTGTTGGAAATTGCTACAGGAATTGAGATGAAAAATGTACATATTTGTCTGTGTGTGTGTGTGTGTGTGTGTGTGTGTGTGTGTGTGTAAGGTAGAGGGAGAGGGGAGAGAGAGGGGCAAGAGAGAGAGGGGGCAAGTGAGGGGAGAGGGGGAAAGAGGGAGGGGGGAGAGGGGAGGGAGGGAGAGAGGGAAGGAGGGAGGGAACAGTGGTGAGGGTAGGGAGTGGGGTGGATATGAGATGAAACAATGATCCAAATTTTCATCTGAATATCCCAGATTTATATATCCTTTGAAGCAGGAGAGACTCCTGTGATTGTTCTTCCTGAACATCAAAACATTTTCAAAGGATTATTTTTCCAGTATATACCTCAAAACATGACCCACATGAGTCATGTTCATTGTGAGAGTGATGAAGTTCTATTTTTAATAAATCTCCCACGTCTTGCGCTGTGTTGGCAGCAGGAAATATTTAGCAGAGACAATAGTATTAACTCATGTCAGTCTATGCATTATCATATGGCTGATTGAGAAAGACTGTGAAATGTACCCGGGGGGGGGGGGGGGGGGGGGGGGGGGGGGGGGGGGGGTACTCGACCCCAAAAGTGGTAGGTATGTGCCGCGGTCGAGACAAAAAACGGGGGCTTTGGAACGGGCTTATTGTGAAAAGGAGGGTCTTCGGAACGGGCTTCGGAACTACAAATGTTTGTGAAAACGGGGGTCTTTGGCACGGTTCGCCTGCGTGTGAGTGCGTATGTATCCCTATGGAACGGGCATACGTGCATGCAGCTAGCCCGGCGGCACGGGCGCCGGCTGCGCTCCCGCAGAGGCGATGGTCGGACAGCGCTCTGCGGGCCACTTTTCAGCAATAATGCAGCTCATTGTAGCGGATCAATGCGGCCGGAACGGCGTAACGAAAAATATGCGAAGCTTTGGAACGGATTTCTTTCTTCTTTTTTCTCGATAAGAAGAAAATGCTATGCTTTGGAACGGCTTTCTTTGTTCTTTTTCTCAATAAGATAAAAATGCTATGCTTTGGAACGGAAATTTGAGTGTAAAAATGGGGGTCTTCTCCGCGGCACATACCCACCACACATTATATACTGAGTGCCCCCCCCCCCCCCCGGGGAAATGTATTTCTATAATACATAATAAAAATAATATGTCTCGTTACACAGGGTAGCCTTTTCAATACTATGTACTGTTTTCCCATAGGGCCTTGTAATCATATTACCCTGGCCTCAGCATGGCAATTGTAGCAACTCAGCATGCTATGGTGGCCCTGAAGTAAGCTTGACAACAGGTCATGTGCGACGTGAATTTCGGGGCAAACTTTGCATCTCAGTCGCGAAATTCGCAAACCGTAACGCGAAGTTTGTGTCCCAGTCGTGAAATTCATGATCCGACGCGAACTTTGCATCCCAGTCATGAAATTCATGACCCGTGGCGCGAAATTCATGAGCTAGGATGCGAAATTCACGACCATGACGCAAACTTTGCGTCCCAGTCATGAAATTCATGACCTGTGGTGTGAAATTCATGACCTGGGATGTGAAATTCATGGCCCGTGACGCGAAATTCATGACCCACATGACCGGTTGTCGAGTGTACTTCAGGGCCACCATAGCATGCTCAGTGCATTCAAGGAATAAATCCAATTAAGTCCCAATCACTACACCTAGGTTGAGCGTGGTGAATGCAGATTAATATCTTGCCAAAGGATATCAGTGCTGCAGCAGGGATTTGAACCGCCTACCTTGTAGTTCACATATCCACTAGACAACAAGTTTGATTGTCATCTTGCGATTGATTGGTATGTATACAAATGATTAACTCATTGCTATGCATACAACCGTCAAGTGATTGCTACGCATGCAATCGTCAGTTGATTGCTATGCATTCAATCGTCAATCGATTACTACGCATGCAATCGTTAATCGATTCCTATGCATGCAATCTCAATTGATTGCTACGCATGCAATTGTTAATTGATTGCTACGTATACAATCGTTAACTGATTGCTATGTGTGCAATTGTTAATTGTTATGTAATACCTCTTATTTGATTGCTATGTATGCAATCATTAATTGATTGCTATGTATGCAACTGTTAAAGACATATGTTAACATTGTTACAATTTTTAAAAAACCTTGTTTTGCTACTTGAAAATGGGATAAACATAAGGGTTATAATGTAAAAATACCAGTCTGAAAATTTCAAAGTATAATATCCACAGGAATTATTTTAAAATATAAAAAATGTGAACCAATGTTTGTAAAATATACGAGGGTCGGTTGCACAGAATACACATAAGGAGTGCGCATGCGCGTATGACTCACCTTACCGTACTGTGTGTATTGGCGTATCACGCGGCGGGAGGCACATAACGGCATTTTCAAATTCAAGCAAAGTGGTCCTTTCAGTGATTGTCTCGTGAGACGAAGGATAATAAAATCGCCGTTTGCGTCTAACTTACACTTTTTCATTCCAAATTGTGGTTGGTTTCAGGGTTTTTGAGTACAAATACAAGAACTCATACACATGTTTCATCTTAGTTTGAGAATTTTTTAAAGTTAGCCAATGTCTTTAATTGATTGCTATGTAATTGATCGCTATGTATACAATCGTTAGTTGAGTGCTACATGTACAATCATTACTTGATCATACAATCTATTCATCAATCACAGGATAAGTTTTTTAGTTATAGAGCCCTGGATCCGCTACTATACATAGCGTGTCATGACATGATCAAGGACCATGTTCAGTAGGTTCTCAACATATAACTAGAATGATACAGCTGTCTCTCAAAAGATCACAGCTGAGCATGCAGCTGACAAGAGTGAAACAGTTGCCTTCCGAAAATGGCAGAATTACTTGTATAACGACGTCATTCTGCAGTGACAGGTACCTTGCTTTACTGAGAAAGCACGCTCACAATAAAGATAAACTTTACTTTGTAAGCCTTTTTAACATGCACAATTATCCTTCTTCAAGATACTTATTCTACATTAGAGTCTCTCTCTACCCACGTCTATGAGCTATTAATAAAATGATAACCACTTCCATCAGTTACTTGAAACTGAAAGCACTGTTTACAACCAGTTGATATCATATACAATTTAAATAATGGATTTTCAACTTATTGAATGATCGATAATGAAATAATTAAAAAATCAACACATGCATGAAATGACAAGATATCTTGAAAATTGTCAGAAGGACGAAATGCATTTGGGAAACTTACCTAAACGACGATAGCTGATGTGTCGCATCATTTTGATAATTCCAACTTGTTAGAACTTTATACTTCAGTAGTATGAACATATAAGCCTCTGCATGGTGCCATCCTCACAACTGTACTAAAAATTTCCACCAATAAGTTACTGTAGAAAACTGAAACATAGATCAAGACTAGACTTATGCAGCCCCATTCATACTGAATGACGTCATGTATTTTCCTAGACCTATTATCTTCCCTGAGTTGTATTGTGCTCTGTTTTCTTAAGCTATGTTTAATATTGCCACTTCAGTATGAATGGAAGCAGTATATCGCATCATCTATAGAACAGGGTCGTCAAATTGAACTGTGTTCCCTTGTACTTCTCATTATTCTCTATTAAAGGGCAACACACAATTATGATTTCATAAAATTCCCCCTCAAAAGATAAAATACTAGAGATGATAGTACATAAAGAATAAAAACGATTGTATATCAATGCCTCCATTTACAATAGACCAACTGATTATTTCTACACATTTCTTTAAAGGGCATTTAATTCTGAAATATCTCTTAACTAAAGTCATTGTCAAAGCTTTTGAAAGAAGATTTAAAACAGACACTTTTCCAAAAATGAAACTTTTGCACATTGTCAAAGGCAATAGATCCTACTTCCTATAGAGAAAGAAACTTTTTACGAGTCAGAAGGTTTAATACCTGTGTATGGAAATATATGGTTTTAAAATTCTAAACGAGCATTTGAACTCCCAAAGTACCACAAAAATGTGTCTTGGTGACTGATTCCCTTTAATTCCTTTGGGGGGAAATCCTTTGAAACCTGTGAGAGCTGAAACCACTGATCTGTGTAAGTTGTACAATGGAATCATGTCATTTTGAATATGAACTATCAAATATGATGAATGGAAAATATATTGGAATGAAGTAAGTTGAATGAATAATTGTCAGTGGAGCTGTTCAAAATCCTATTACAATGTGTTTCCCACGCAGTTCAGGAATGATCCTTATTTCTCATTCAGTATTATGAGAAAAGGAACAGAACTTTGAAAGGAATCTCCATATCATATCTATTAACCCATAGCCACACAGTGTTTCTTTTTGGTGACCCTTTTGCAGTATATTTTGATCTAAAATACTAAGAATTACACATCACACATTTATGAGAAAAAAGAGGAAAGTTAACTGAAATTTATAGTCCATTCCCAAACACAGTCTTCTGTGTAGTCATCTAAGTTTAATCCAATAAGAGCAATTTAATTGTGTCTTATCATTAAACTCTTTAAATTGGCAGCACCGAAAAGTATATAATCACTTTTTTGCATCAAATTGGCAGTTTTTCTAATAGATTTTCCAATCTTTATTCACTTTGGTTTTTGGCTCCAAAGTACAGCTTAGTAAAATCCACATCGACTCCATCTCATTTTCTGGTCTCACTGTAAATTTGTCAAGTTCTTGTCGCAATCTCGGTATAGTTTTTGATTCTCACATGACAATGTCGTATCACATTTCTTTTATTTGTAGATCAGTTCGCTACCAATTGCGAAATATTGGTTTTATTAGGAAATACTTGTCTCGACCGGCCACAGAAAAATTGGTTCACGCTTTAATTTCGTCCCGTCTTGATTTTGGAAACTCCCTATTGTTTAATCTACCCCAGAATCAGTTAGTGAAAGTTCAGAAACTTCAAAATGCTGCCGCTCGCATCGTTTCTCTATCCACCAGGCGCACTCACATTACTCCTATTTTAAGATCCTTACATTGGCTCCCTGTAAAACAGCGTATTATGTTCAAGATTTTGTTGTTAACTTTCCATTGTGTTCATGGCTCATCTCCCCAGTACCTTATTTCACTGATCAAAAGTTATACCCCTTCAAGATCCTTACGTTCCTCCCTTTCCAATTCTCTTGTTACCCCCAAAGTTTCCAAAACCTGGGGTGAAAGATCATTTGTTTACTCATCCTCGAAGCTATGGAATAGCCTCCCTCATAACATCAAACAGTGCTTGACTTCTGAAACTTTCAAAAATTACCTCAAAACATTTCTGTTCAATTCTTCTTAATTTCTTTTATAATTTCCTAAAAAGCGCCTTGAGCACTCTACAGAGTGGATTTGGCGCGATATAAGTCTTAATTATTAATTATTATTATTATTTATATCCATTTTTAAAACTACATAGACATAGAGATTATTAGATGCTGCCAATTTGAGGAGGAAAAAATGATTAAATTTGAGCTTACAAACAAGCCAATAGGAAGATTGTGTCTCGCCCACCCGTGGCTAAATAACACGAAAGTTTCCCCAAGTACATCCCTTGCCCTAACCAAGTTTGATGTCACAAGAAAGTCTTGCAGGTCGTAAAGTTTGACCTAAAATGACCTTTCACCTTACCATGTGACCTGACAGCACAATAGCATGAATGTACCCCTAGTGCATCTATCACCCAAATTTGGTTGCTATTGCAGCAACATGTGCCAAGTTATGCGTCATAAGAGAGTCTTGCAGGTAAACTTTAACGTTTGAAATACAAGAAATGACAGAGGAAAAGCAAATTCAAGAATTTGAAAACATCTGTAACATATGACCTCCAATGACCTTTCACCTTATCATGTGAAGTCCAACAGAATGATAACATGCACTTCCCCTTAGTGATCTGCAACCCAAGTTTGACTGAAAAGTGTGACACGGTTGCAAAGTTTTGTGTCATAAGAGAGTCTTGCACGTAAACTTTAACCGTTCAACGTTTGACCTGTAATGACCTTTGACCTGACCATGTGACCTCTGACTGGACCATAACATGCAGGTCCCCTTAGTGCATCTACAACCCAAGTTTGATAGATAAGTGTCACATGGTTGCAGAGTTTTGTGTCATAAGAGAGTCTTGCACGTAAACTTTAATGTTTGACCTGAAATGACCTTTGACCTTACCATGTGACCTATGACTGGACCATAACATGCAGGTCCCCTTAGTGCATCGACAACCCAAGTTTGATAGATAAGTGTTACACGGTTGCAGAGTTTTGAGTCATAAGAGAGTCTTGCACGTAAACTTCAACGTTTGACCTGAAATGACCTTTGACCTTACCATGTGACCTCTGACTGGACCATAACATGCAGGTCCCCTCAGTGCATCTACAACCCAAGTTTGGTTGAAAAGTGAGTCACGGTTGCAAAGTTATGTGTGATAAGAGAGTCTTGCACGTAAACTTTAACATTTGACCTGAAATGACCTTTGACCTTACCATGTGACCTCTGACTGGACAATAAGATGCAGGTCCCCTTAGTGCATCTACAACCCAAGTTTGATTGAACAGTGTCACACAGTTGCAGAGTTTTGTGTCATAAGAGAGTCTTGCACGTAAATTTTAACGTTTGACCTAAAATGACCTTTGACCTTACCATGTGACCTCTGACTAGAGCATAACATGCAGGTCCGCTTAGGGCATCTACAACCCAAGTTTGGTTGAAAAGTGAGTCACGGTTGCAGAGTTTTGTGTCATAAGAGAGTCTTGCACGTAAACTTTAACGTTTGACCTGAAATGACCTTTGACCTTACCATGTGACCTCTGACTGGACCATAACATGCAGGTCCCCTTAGTGCATCTACAACCCAAGTTTGGTTGAAAAGTGAGTCACGGTTGCCAAGTTATCTTTCATAACGTTTGTGACGGACGGACGGACGGACGACGGACGGACGACGGACGGACGACGGACGGACGACGGACGGACGACATTTGGATCCCTTAGTCTCGCCTTCACCTCCGGTGGGCGAGACAAAAACTATGCACTGCTTTGGCTTGTAACTATCTCCACAAGTTTTCTGCTCTTAATACAAAATATCATTGTTCTTTGGAAGACAAATACATATTCCACCTGATAGAAATGTATTAAGTTTACTGCACTATCAAGGTAGCTGAAACATAAAGACTAGTAGCTATAATAAACATCTGAAATACAGATACTGGAAATATTCCCAAAGGAAAATGCAGACTCATTACTACTTACTCCATTCAATAGTGTATCCATTCTGAAAAAAAAAATGTCCCATTTGTCTTATTTCTACAAAAATTGCATCTTGCTATAATTTCATGGAAATAAATGATGTTTTCAGCCTTCGGGGCCTGAGTCATGTAAATAAGATTCCAGAAAACTTAAATACGCATTTTAGTTGCCATAGAAACACCCTAAATTCTAAGGAAAAGTAGAAACTGATGTCATAAGCTGAGTGCATTTATAAGACTTTTTGATTGTTTGGCTCATTCATAAATGATCTATTTGTTCATTAACCTACTTAAAAGATAAGTGTTTATATTATAAATGCATGGGGCAATGTCGATGCTACTTTTAATTACCCATTTAGAATATGATAGGAAATAACAAAAGTAAAACTAAACAAAGTTGTGGTTTATCTCATGTACAAAACAAAAAATGAAATTTATACTTTGAGTATTGTGTGACATGAGAGTATTATATAACTGCAATTTCTAAATAAAACTAAAAAGTATCTACATTAAAAAAAAACCCCAGAAGTGATGTGAATCATGCAATACTGATAGAAGGGGTTAACAATCAGGAAGATTCTTGATATATATATATATATAAACACATTAAAGGCATTGGCTAACTTTGTGAGTAGCTGATTTACAAAATTCTCAAACTAAGATGAAACATGTGTATGAGTACTTGTATTTGTACTCAAAAACCCTGAAACCAACCATAATTTGGAATGAAAAAGTGTAAGTTAGACGCAAACAGTGATTTTATTATCCTTCGTCTCACGAGACAATCACTAAGAGGACCACTTTGCTTGAATTTGAAAATGCCGTTATGTGCCTCCCGCCACGTGATACGCCAATACACACATTACGGTAAGGTGAGTCATACGCGCATGCGCACTCCTTATGTCTATTCTGTGCAACTGACCCTCGTATATTTTTCAAACACTGGTTCACATTTTTGATATTTAAAAATACTTCCTGTGGATATTATACTTTGAAACTTTCAGACTGATATTTTTACACTATAACCCTTATGTTTATCCCATTTTCAAGTAACAAAACAAGAATTTTTAAAATCATAACAATGTTAGCCAATACCTTTAAGTGTAGTCTCTCAGTGTCTTCATGGATGTACATTATATTGCCCATGGTCTCATTCAGAATTCACAATTATTAGTACACTTTTACTCTCAATCTAGAATCTAGGGAGCAGAAATTAGGTCTCATTGTGGTATACTATTTTCCTTTTACAAATATGTATTTCAAAAGCAAGAAATGTGTATCAAAATTAATTTTCACACATCAATCACCTATTAGGATATATAACTTTCTATCTTTTAATCCATGGCATTTTTAGCATATCAATACATATGGTTACTGGGGAGGGGGGGGGGAGGGGGGAGAAAATTATATTATCCTGGGTAACCACAAATTACAAAAAAATGGGCACAACACTAGACTGTTTACAAACATTCAATCCCTATTATGTACCAAATGATGACTCAAAATATCTGAGAGATCACAGAGAAAAGATAGAGAGGTCATTGACCTTAAGGTAGTGTAAGAATTACACACTCCAAATAACTTTTATATGTTGTCCCAGAGGATAGTCCAGACAGGATAACCATAACCCTGTTCACATAATCCTTCAATTGCTCAGGCTCAACACTAGAGGGTGCCTAGAACACATTATTGCCCCAAGGATTGAAGTTCAGGCTCCCGGAATTTTATCATGGGGCCCATGTTCAGAGGCTAAACATTTCATACACACCCCAAATGAAACAGTTGGGACCTTGCTTTACAAGCTTTGTTCTATGTGGTATATTTTGGTGTAAAGCAAAAAAAGTCAAAAACCCAACAAGCCAAAATGTTCATGGTTATTAGGTTTCACTCAAAAGTTCTTGGTTATATCAGAGCAGAAATAAATTGGTTATTTCATTAAAAAAACAAACTTGTAGTATAAAGGTTTTGGAGTGATCAAAGTCTAATTCAAGAAGATATCATTGAGTTATAGTCTACTGATAAACGCTAAGAATATCATAAGCATACCAAAGAGCTACCGGTACACTGACTCTGGGAAGATAAAAATCACAATATAATCATTGGCCTACTAATAAACTATTGTTAATGATAATCATAATCATAAAAGAGACAAATATGCCTACATCAAAGAAAAAGATTGGATAAGTTTCAGAAAAAATATCAATGGCCCCATGTTAAAGTAACCAAAGCCCCTCAAAAGGGCTTAACAGATCACTATCACTGTATGAATGGGGCTCCCCACTTTATGAAAGTACCTTCCAGGGTTGTTTTACTGATTGGAGACCTATATACAAACATGACTTTACAAGATGAAATCATGATGATGTCTTGACTAATCTTATGACAATTAAATGAATGGCAAGAAACCAAGAAACCACAGCGTTCTAAAATTAGTTCTGCTTTAGTGTTGCCTTAGTTCTGCCAAGAATTCATTCTCAATGAATGCAATACTGCCGTCCAATCAATGACAAAAAGGAAGCAACTCAGATTTTTTTGGTTCAAAATGGACTTTTTCATAATCAGGGATACTTTTTGTATGCCCTACATGATGATGATGATGAAGAAATTAAAGTCACATGACCCCCCAATTTCCGAAATATAGACATAAAAAGATGAAGCAACTCCATAGATTTCCACATAAAACAGTGCATGTCATTTTCTTCATTTACAAATAAAAATCATTATACAGAGTTACTTCCTTTTGTCATTTGCCGAAAGAATAGACCGTTGACTTTATGTCTGCTATAGCTGATATGACATGGGGGATCAATTTGGTTTTTAGTCTCAAATAAACAGTCACAGTTCAAGAAATGGTGCAGAGATCTAGAAATACGGAATATGAAAAACACATAATGGAAGGAAATTTAACAATAAGGCCAGAAGGTTGTGGATACAAGATTATAATGGATAAGTTAATTCTGTGTTCATGACACAATGCAAGTTAAGGTTATTTGCATGAGGAAAATTCAAATTGTTTTCACAGAAGATCAATTTTTTTTAGCCCTTCCAAAAGTTTTTTCTTTTTTCTTTTTTCTTTAAAAAAGATAATATTCTCACAGAAACTTTTAGACTTTTCTTTTTCTTACATCTTCAATAAATTTATATAGGAGGTTACTAATTATTTACATGACCAAATAAAATTTTTAGATGGTACCATTCTGGTACTTTTTGCCTCTTTCTCTTTCAAAGCCCATGAGTTGGTATTATTTTGCATTACCAATGTAAGCAGGCTTGTCATAAAGGGATGAAGACAGCATCCCTGTTTGAAGAAGGAAACTCTACTAGAATACATTTTAAAACTACAGATGGCAGCATTCTGATTTTGTGAATCACCTCTATTGAATGAGGTTGACTCTACGATATGTTGACATCACTTCGAGGAAGCATGAACTCAAAGTGCTGTACTTGTTCATCAAATTATATAGGTCATGGACCTAGTATGTATAGGTCAAAGAATGATGACATTGTGACACTTTGCATTAAACAGACTTCAATTCAGGAATATCATCAGTGACACTGAGAGAATATATGAGCGTTTCTTTTATTCTCTGATTCGAGTTCAGTCAACCACTTTTAACACCATATTCAAACTTAACTTTATACATGTCATCTACAATAGTTGCTCTCCACCATTTATGTGTGAGAGCTTGCTTGAGGCCTATACTGGCATAGCAACAAATACAACTTTAAGTGACTTGCTAAACATGAATTAATGCTCTGATTCTCAGATTTGATCAAAAGACATTGTGAGAAAAGGTTTCTCTTATGTGTATACACAATGGATATACCGACAGATTCATTTATCATGAAGTTAATCTAATATAGTTGAAAATGATATACCTCCTGTTCTGTCTCTTTCTTTGACTCCTATCCATCTTTCTTTCATTCTTTCCATTCATCTTTCTTTCACTCTTTCCATCCATCTTTGTTTCACTCCTTCCATCCATCTTTGTTTCACTCTTTCCATCTATCTTTGTATCACTCTTTCCATCCATCTTTGTTTCACTCTTTCCATCTATCTTTGTATCACTTTTTTGTCTTCCTTTCACTCTTCCTATCTTCCTTTCACTCTTCCTATCTTTCTTTCACTCTCTCTTCCTTTCACTATTTCCATCTATATTTCTTTCACTTTCCATCCATCTTTGTTTCACTCTTTCCATCTATCTTTGTTTCACTCTTTCCATCCAGCTTGTTTCACTCTTTCCATCTATCTTTTTTCACTCTTTCTCTTCTCTTTCACTCTATCTTTCTTTCACTCTTTCTATCTTTCTTCCAATCTTTCTATTCATCCTCCTTTCTCTATCTTTCTTTCACCTTTTCTATTTTTCTTCCACTCTATCCATCTTTTTCTTTCTATCTTTCTTTCAATCTTTATATTCTTATTTTTACTCTTTCCATCTTTCACTTTTCCATCTTTCTTTCTATCTTTTTCCATCTTTCTTTCTATCTTTCTTTTATTGTTTCTATCTTTCCCCCACTCTTTCTTGTACATGGACCCCTTTGAAAATCAGCTTTTGCTGAAAGGGCTATCCACCCTATGACGGGAAATAAATAAATAAAATAAAACAGATTCATCTTTCTTTCACTCTGTCTATCTTTCTTCCACTCTTTCTATCCATCTTTCCATTTAAACCTTTTACTATTCTATCCTTCTTCCTCTCCACCAAATGCATACAGCCAGTGGTGGCAAGAGGGGGAAGTCTGAAATTGATTTGGTGGTAACTAATTGCTTCCGTTGCAGCAATGTGACCAATGATATGTTCTAATTTAAAAAAAAAAACATTTGTGTCTCCTGCTTGCAGCTGTATTTCAAAGGAGCTATAAGCTTTAAACATGCACTCTAGCTGTTGTCATTTAAAATTTTTTGCCAGATTATCTTTGTAGCTGAATTTACCTGCACTAGTGAAGAAAGGTCAAAAGTTATGAAAACATTCCGTATTGGAAAGTACTCTTATTTCTTTTTTATTAGAAAGGGAATGAAAATTGGGACAATTGGGGGGGGGGGGGGGGTAGTGGAGGTATATGTACAAAACATTAAGAAACATTTTTCTTTAAGTCTTGCCACAGTTCTTCATATGCAAAATACATGTAGCTGAAAGACTTTACTAATGTGTCAAGTATACATACTTCTTATAAATGTTTGGCTAACTGCATAAATCTAAAGCAAAAAAGGTTTTTTGATATCATGCCATTTGTTTACAAAAAAGGATTCTACTGATCCAAAAAAATTCCTTGGAATCAAATTTGGCAAACGGGGAAAGGAGATCTTTTCACAACATTCTGTAAGAAATAAAGTACTGACTTACCATTGATATATTCCAAGTACTTGAGAGTTTTGGGGAGAATATCAGTGAACCTACGATGAGATTCAAAGTCTTTCCTAAAGAGAGACACATACCATCTCAATAGTTTCATATCCATAGTAGTAAAGGCAGCCTTGCGATAGCTGGCTGGACTTCGACGATCTAAGACATACATCACTTCCCTCCTTGAAAGATCCATGGTGGTAATCATTTATCCTCAAAAGATTGGTCAAATCTTCTTCTTGATGGTCAATTTCCAATTTGTGGCATTTAAAAAATCAAAATACTTGATTAAGAAATACATGAAGTGTTGAGGAAGCGAGTTTCAAGAGAATAGATTGATCCTTACTTCTAATCCTCAGGAAAGTTCCATTCTAAAAGGAACTATAAAATTTCCAAATTTACCCAAAGCAACTGTTCAGTTGGTAAAAGTACCTAGGAAAATATACAACCTTCCAGGTAATGCCACTTCACATGCGTATGCTTTCTATCACAAGCTGCCACCTTGAAAGAAAGTTATAAGGACAAACTTTGAGCTGGTGTAATCCCCAATGAAGTTTCCTCTCTTTGCCAATGACTGTTAGAAAATGAAATGCAAACTTGTAGAAAACAAGAGTGACACAAAATAAGCACCCACAATCCAATCAAAATTTCTCTTTGAAACTGGTCCTCTGCATGGCAAGACAGTCTGATGAAATTTACTCAACAACCTTCACAAACTTAATGATTTTTGCATGACCTCCTTCACTACAAAACATCATTACTTTCCTTCTCTGTTGTATGATCCAATCCAGTCCATAAAGTACTTGGTAGAGCAATATTCATTCCAAATGAAAAGAGCTTTACATTTTCCCCACTAAGTATCCATATGCCTTTAAAAAATAAAAACCCACTATAGACTGACCATTGATGAAAAGATCCAACAATCCCATGTTCTCCATCAAAATGAATGAAGCTCCAAAGTTTCTAGAACTGGATTGCAGATGTACCAGCAAAAGACACATGAAATTACAAGGTTAAAAACTAAATTCCTGGATAAAAATGGAGGCTCGGGACTACACTGAATATACCCCATTCAGACATCTTCCATCTTATATTCCTGCTGTTCCTCAGGGAGTTTCGATAGGAATGCTCAAGCACGTGGCACCTGCAAATCTTCCTTTCAACAGGGACTCCAGAGTTTCCATCCAAAACTTCCACTACTGAAATAATTATTTATAGTACACCAGCACCCGCACCACCTCCGCAAATGTAATAATGTCAAGTTGCGTACATATCAAACTCATTTCCAGAGTACAGATCTAGAGTTGTGACATGAAATCCATATAGACAAGTGAGATACGTATCGGTTGTCATAATTATGAGAGAGTCAGAATAAATGTATTTTGGTGTCAGGAAGGGGCTACGAACTCTTTTAGCATGAGTAGGCAGATCTCTCTCCCCACCAAACCAGCAAATCAAATCAAATCAAATCAAATCAAAATGTTTATTTAACTCGTGTTAGAATTTGAGTTGCAGCAAAATTTGTCACAATCAGGTGAGCAGAGTTGTCCTAGATGATAGTTTCTCTAGCCTCTAGAACAGCTGTGAACGGCTTGGGACAGACCTGTGCAGCAGAGCAATTTTGGCTGCAAACGTAAAGGAACGTCTGGTTTGGGTTTCGTTCTCAAATTGAACGACATCCTGTATTGTGTACCAAAGAGGTAGCTGACTGCTGCCTGTTAGGTATAAATATGATTAACCAATTTGAGATAATACTCTTCAGCTCGCTAATGAATAAGGATAGCTAAATCCTTAGAAATTCACTTTTAACCAGTTGATAACCATGCCCTAGAAAGACCATGTCTACAGAAAAAGTGTGTTATTATAAAATCAAATCGTGCTCATCAGGTTAAAAGGAAGATATTTATATACACATGCTTTTCAGTGATTAATCATGTATTGTAATCAACTTCACACAGACAAATGTTTAACCTGTTGAATACTATGCCTAAGATAACTCAGGCTAGGGTCTATGAAAAATGTGTGTTATACTGAAATCAAATCCTTCTCAAGCAGGTTAATATTGATATTCAGAACATATCTGCCAGAATAACTTCCATTCAATTCAAAGCATTGGGAATTATTTACAGCATGTTAATGAATAAAGCATTAATCGCCAAATGCACATTCTTTACTATTTCGGACGTGTCACTGCCAAATATAAGCCAAACAATGACATCCACAGTTTTTCGCTTACTCCAACTAGGAAACAATCTTGGATGATTTGGAGATTGCGCTAATGTGCAGCCAAATAAGAAACAATGAATTGGCTACGGACTTACAAAAAAATTATCAAAATATGATAGTGATGTTAGCCAAAATTAGTAGTCTGTCCCATGAACAGCTAGCATATAGGATCTTTGTAATTGTAGTCTTAAGCACAGACCTTGAATTTGAATGACAATAATATATGGATACACATTACAGTGACCAACTATGAGTTCTCAGACCCTGCATCATTTAGCAGAGATGAACGTCAGAAGGGAAATAAGTTTGCAGTTATCCCCTCTTTCCATCACCAAATAAGATAATCCTTGGTACATTTCTGCCATCATCATTCTCTTCAAAGAAATCGTTCCTCTCATATATGCTGTTTCCTTCCCTCACTTGCCGCTATGCTCAAATTTAGAAACGACCCTACTTGACGCTGAGTGACACTATAAAGGCATCATGCAGGAAGAAATATTAGATAACGACAACCCACTGCGACGATTAATAACCCCCAAATTAGCTGAAGTTCAGGAGTCTCAAGTTGCATGTCTATCATAACTGCCAGAAAACATGAACTCTTTGAATGTGATAGGACAATGATGACACAAAGCTTCATGGAAAAATTGCCACTTCCTTTTTCTTAATAACTGAAAATGCAGTTAATATCCATGACCTTTCAGAATCACAATAACGCTTGATTACTCACCAAGAAATATGATAAATACTTCTTCCTAGCTTACACAGGCTAGTTGTGATAAGAAAATTACAGAATTATAACTGATCTTTTGCACTGCATGACAAAATCTAAGGATATATATTAAGCAAAACAGGACAACCTGTATAGATAAAAAGATTCAAGAATGAAAGAATTTGAAGGAAAATGAAATCTGTAATTTTGGTTAGAAATGGAAAAGAACACCTCATAGGCTAGATTCAGCAGTGTGAACTGCAATTAAAATTCTTTGAATTTGATTATTCCACCTTAGCAGCATTTTCAATATAAATCTTTAATCATATCTTGCACCTAACTTGATGCCAAAATCCATGTACATCCATTTTGAAATAAAATAGGAACTTTTACTCCTTAAAAGTAATGATAATGATAATAATGATAGTAAATTATATTTTTATAGCACATTATACTTTCTGTTGATTCCTTCACATCATTTAGAAACTGAAAATGGAAAATAAAAGTTAATTTCCAAAGTATGTATACCAAGAGTATAGATAGTATTTTATACCTGATTAAACAGATGTTACAAGGAGCACATTATCAAGACTATTTGATTCATACATACGTGTATATAACCAATGAGTAACAGATGATTGAGTTTGCGATATTTTCATCCTTCCTTTCAAATGAACTTATTGGACTCTCAATCTTCAGACTACATGTCGACTGGGAAGGTGTGGTATAATTCTCATGAAATGCTTCAAGAAATGAATAATTGACATTTCCTTTACCGTTCTCATGATCTTTGTATGCCCAACTACTGGATGTGAACTTCCGCTAACCCAGTTTGAAATGCAGGATTTCTTTCCAATTGGGGGCAATTTGGAGGCACCTTCCAATTCAAAGTAATTATGGGACTTAAAATATTTACGAAGCTTCAAATATTCATGGGACTTTAATATTAATTTATTGTGCTATTAACCATATTTAGACAGTGATAAGAATCATTGATTAGATTCCAATTTAAAAACATCTAAAATATTAATGGGAGTATACTAAGATGTTTCCCATACATGCATTTTAAAGTAAACATGTATTTGAAAGTGGGTTTGGAAAAATGACCCTATCAAGAGTTAACTATTCATGAAATTTTGAACTTAAATTAAATCATTATCACACTGAATATAGATTCATTTTTTCTAATTCATTCCTATGCAAAAAAGAGAGACTTATAGAGAGGTAGCAAGAAAATGAAATAATGGAGATGGATAAAGATAAAGCTACAAACTTTATCTAGATAATTATCAAAACTTTTGTTTTACAGACAGTAATCAAAATTGATCATTATACAAATTGCAGACATTAATCTTGCAATAGAAACAACTGTGGAAATCAATGTTACTATCAAGAAAATTAGTCACAATATGGACCCAACCCACCAATCACATTTAATTGTATCACACTAGTTCAAAAGGGCCCAGTTACTTCCATCAATGTGGACAGTACTAAGATTAATAATCATACAGGTTTTAATTCACATCATTAAACTTGTCTCCATTTTGCACGACAATATAAATTGATATCACACCTGTACAGCCAAGTTAGCTATAATGGCCACATGTACACTGTCCCATAGATACCCTCAAAACAGTGCATATCGCAATGTTGACCCTAGCCTAAAAAATTTAGGGTGTGGTTTGTAACGAAGCTATAATTCAATTAAACTAGTGCTATATCTGTATGTTCCTATACCATGCTCTCAGGGCAATAGGAAGTCAGGAATAATTTGAAGCAGATTCCACTCACTTTCCTGGTCATATTAGGACCAATAATGTAATTAACCCCTCATCAATTACCCTATAAGCATCAGCGTTCTATGCATGCCAATAGCTCATGATGCATTCTGTTATAACATTGGAATATGAAGCAAGAAAATGCCCCTATGCCAACAATTCCTCATTTTCATACACTAAACAGACTACTGAATTTTTAACCCAACACCAGACCTGAACCCTAACCCTAACCCTAGCCTAAAACTCTACTGTAACCCTGACCCTTACTACGTATCTTTGAATTTATGCATGGAGCAATTATTGTCAGGGGATTCTAACATAATAATCATTTTAAAAATCATTACTTTGCTCACTTCTGGCAATATATTTTAAGAACACATTAGGAAGAGTAGAGTATTTTGTTGATGATGTTGTTGGTGGTGGTGTTATGTTTTGGTATTGGTGTGTTGGAAATGCTAGACTTTGATGTACATGTAAGAACTATTATATTTTCAAAATTAATTATTTCACTAGTAATAAATGTCTACAATATGCTTTTTTTCACCAGAGAGGGTAATCAGGGAGGACAGTGAGAGGTTAAAAAATGAAAAAAAGAGATACGAGCTTGAAAAATGAAAAGGAGAAAAAAAATAAGGTGGGAATAGGGGGAAACTGGTAAAAAGATTTCTGGCAGAAAGACGAAGAGAAAAATATGTCACAAGGAGACAAGTTCATGAGGGATGATAAACTAGGAAAGGAAATAATAACATCTTAATAAAGGGCTGTAAAATATATTCCAAAACTGCACTAACAGCCAGACTAATATAACACCAAATTTGGTATCAAATTTGATATGTTTGTGAGACTGGCAGAGAAACAAAATCTGTATGATAATGATATATCCTTTGCTAGCCCAGACAGGAAATATGTGATGTTCTCACCATTAGAAAAATAAAGAAATCCAAGAAGCAATATCTTACAACTCATTTCTTTCTAATACCAATAATTTCATTTCCTGACTTGAACTCATTTGAAATGTAAACCAACATTTTGTATCTACCATGTCTGCTATTATGACAATACATTTTCTATGCATCCAAATGCAATTTAAAGGCCAAGGGTCCTGAGGTTACAAAATTAGAATCAGGGATTCACATACATGCACATCGCTGGCACACTTCAAGTTCTGGCACAAAACAGTATTTTGACCCATTCAATCTTTTTGAGTCACCCATGAAAATAGCAGCCTGTAAACATGTGATTCAGTTTTGATTTACTTTGCAGTGATAACAAAATGAATGAAACAGCAAGTATTAACGAAAAGGATTTATACAGATGATATTTTAAATCAATACTTTAAAGGCCACATTATGTTGTTGCAAATAATGCACTGAACAAATTTATAAAATGAACCAGCTGCCACAAGAGAGACAGGCTTTAAGTTCACTACTGAGAGAGGGCAGCAATGCAGAAAGGTAAACTGTACCATTGCATGACAAACCCAATCCTGAAAAGTTGCAGGCTTTACGTGAAACTGCAAATAAATTATTTTATAGTAAGTTAGTAACATGTTCAAAAACAACATTATATAGTAGAATACATTTCCTTAAATGTGTGCTATCATACTTGCTACTTCCTCATATCGCTGATGAGCATTGGTTATTTAAACCATTTAAACCTACTGTAAAGGGTACATTGTACCATTCAAATATTTCACAGGCTTCTACCGTAGCTGTTGCATAGTTTTTCTCTTTCTTGGTAGGAATTCTGTCACGAGGGGTACCCCCCCCCCCCCCACTTTACACCTCCTTACACCACTACCCAGCAAGTTATTCCTATCATTCTTTGACTTCATTTTCTTTAAAATCTCATAATTTGCATTTGCAGTTTTGCAATTACTTTTAGTACTTTTGAGAACAAAACAAAACAAAATAAAAAATGTGTTCACATGGATATATGTTTTTGTAAATCATGTTTACATCCAAACAAACAATGCAGCTTACAATTACTGACATTACATTCAACTCAAGGCCCTTGAATGAACTGTGTTCCACACAAAAGTCAACTCACATTCCAGAAAGCATGCTAATAGAGGAAAAGTGCATTCCTGCCATTACTGAATAACTTTTTTTCGGGGGGGGGGGGGGGAGGTGTAGTTGCATTAGAATAAGCAGGACATGAAAAAATATTGAGGAAATCTCAAAAGTTTGCATGATGAAGGTGGTGAGTACAATCCCTTGTAAAAAAAAAAAAAAAAAAGCACCATGGGTACCATGGTGTTTTGACGAAATTACCATCAAAACCTATAAGTACCATGCAAGTACCCATCAAATTACCATGGTACCCATGGTATTTTTTTGTTTTTGTTATAATTTTAGGGGATTAGATTTCAATATAACATGCACTTTCTATAGACCCTAGCTGCATTATCTCTTGCTTGATATTTACCAGGTTAACCATACATATATAAAAATGAAATCTTTGAAGGCTAACTGCTTTTCATATTATTCACACTTTAACAGAATTTTGACACAAAATATTCACATCCTACCCTCCCCCCCCCCCAAAAAAAAGTCATTTACTTCAATATCATGAAGCTAAATGCTTATTGAATAAAGCAGTTTATTAAACAAGTAATTTACTTCAATATCATGAAGCTAAATGCTTACTGAATAAAGCAGCTTACATGTAGTTTTACATGTTTAAATGAGGATTAATATGATTTCTTTCATTTTCATTTTATTTGATTTCATCTTTATAAAGGTACATTATACAAATATAAAACTATACAAAGATGACATTCATAAATACATAACAACAACAACTGAATACATGTACAACAGAAGCAAAGCAAAGCAAATCAAAGCAAAGGGGGGAAAATGACATGGTTCATGGTGAATACCAATTACTGATTAGAACTATGGATATTATACAAAATCACATGAAATTGGAAACATTGTAGCTGTATGCTATACCAAGTGAGCCTTGTCTCACAACCCATATCCAAGACTTCTTTGTGCAGTTAATGCAAGCGAAGGAAATTAATCATTGTATTGCATTCTTCCTTGCTTAGAGCCCCAACCCCATAGTGACACCTATCCCTAATAAAAACAAGTTATTAATTTGCTCTGCCACCCTTTTATTCTCTACATCTTCCAAACATGTGTGATTCCAGGTATGCAAGACTGAGTCAAAATAATGGCACTACAGGAGGAGAGGGGGTGGTGGTTGATGATTATGAACACTGTAGGGCCAGGAAGGCCCTATGGCTCATCAGCACTGATCAATCCCCTTGGACTATTATCAGATAATGAGAAGGTAAGATGAGTAATATTACTCTCATTCAATACAGGTGTATCTGCACCAAGGTCAAATCATTGCATTGTTGTAATTCCACAAAGGAAAACAAAATTCACCACGGAGGTAACCTTTTTATCATGAAAGGAAACCCTTTTTGTCCTTAATGTGATTAAGCAGATTTTGGAAGGTTGCCTTTCATTAGTCAGGCAGTCAACTTTGATTTTTACCGTAATTATGCTCATATCACAGATATATCACAAAGGTTCTTAAGATGTTTCATTTTCTAGATTAAGAAAGAAGCTCAATGAGAAGAATTGTTACTTTCAATCATATTTTAGGCTTTACCAAAAGTGATTGAGATCACAGGTTCAATTTATCATGAAAAGTTTGAATTTTAAAATGAAATACTTGCATCATCAGGAAAACCTCAGTTATGTCAATCAAGTGTGATGAAAAATGAACATTGATTTTAAAAAATCATTCAGGGTAAAATAGCACTTCAAGTTGAACCCTTTTAAATAACTTAAAACCAAAAGAAACCAGAAAAAATTGAAGAATGATATAGACTCTATATGCAGTAAAGATAGGTCTAACACTGGATTAAGGGTACAAAAATTACTCACAGAATCATAACCAACAATACCTGCATCACAAAGTTATTGAACTGGGATACATGTATAAAAATGGCTGGGCAGAATCATGAAGTTATTCAACCTGTAATATGTTTTCTAGCTCTTGATACCATAACAGGTGTTTTGGTATTGGTCATACTCAAGTAATATATAACTGACATTGTGTGTGTTGATTAGCTGTTTGAAGTGATTAACATAGAAGGAAGTTTGTAACAAATACACTGATAGCATATCAATGAACATGGTCATGGGACAAGATAACACTGTAAGGTCCACGACCTATATGAATGTTTAATGGTTAATATATCATTTCTCCAACTATCCATCTCTCTCTCTCTCTCTCTCTCGCTCTCTCTTTAATCTTCACACATTCACTGATTTTCAATGTTTTTCCTTTATCTGTGAAAGGATAGATAATGGAAGTTTCCTTATTTATCCTTTCACTGTTTTTTACTTTGTTTTGTGATTCTGTCCCACTCATTTTATATCCAACACACTCTCTTCTTTTGAAATAGCTGTCCCTTTCAAGAGTCTCAATATAGTTTGATAGACAGGGGTTGCTGGGGTTTTTTTTTCAATCAGGTGACACACGAAATAAATCTTCACATTTTAACTGTACAAAGGCTTTTACTGGAATAATTTGGCTTGTAATTCTTGGAATCTTAGGATTTTTAAAAATAATAGTATCTACATCTTTGACATTCCTACTGAGTGCTAATTTATTTCAATGACAGACCACAACATTAATTCCAATGCCATAAGTCTACTCCCAATACCGAGCACACCTACCTTTCTGAGCCTTACGTAGAAGGGAGGGGCTCCTGCGTACCTTGGGTGATGCTGACGATGGAAGACTGTAGCTCCCGCTCCATGGCTGGTAAAGATTCCATTGCTCCTTGTCTAGTCTAACGGTAGGACCAGGAGCTCTGTGCTGGATCTCTACAGCAGACTAAAATACAATAAGACAAAATTTTAATTTTTAATGCAATGAAATAATATCTAAATCTTTCCTGGTGGGAGTGGAGACAGAACCAAAGAGAGAGAGACAGAGAATAGTTTCTTGCTTTGATTCTGATATGCTGAGAGCAAATTTGTCATAGAAATGTGGCATTTGTCACTGATAAACAGGTTTTATGAAATGGGGCCCAAGAGCTCTACAGCACACTGAAATTCTAAATACAAAGAATGAGTGTTAAAGAAAAGTTTGATGATGAATACATTCATATAAGGTAAAAGAAGAGGGACACAGTTGTTCTGCATGCAAAGATGTTAACCATGTTAAAGACATTGGTTAACATTGTTATGATTTTTAAAAATCTCGTTTTGTTACTTGAAAATGGGATAAACATAAGGGTTATAGTGTAAAAATACCAGTCTGAAAGTTTCAAAGTATAATATCCACAGGAAGTATTTTTAAATATCAAAAATGTGAACCAATGTTTGAAAAATATGCAAGGGTCAGTTGCACAGAGTAGACATAAGGAGTGCATATGCGCGTATGACTCACCTTACCGTACTGTGTGTACTGGCGAATCATGCGGCGGGAGGCACATAACGGCATTTTCAAATTCAAGCAAAGTGGTCCTCTTAGTGATGGTCTCATGAGACGAAGGATAATAAAATCGCCGTTTGCGTCTAACTTACACTTTTTCATTCCAAATTATGGTTGGTTTCAGGGTTTTTGAGTACAAATACAAATACTCATACACATATTTCATCTTAGTTTGAGAATTTTTTAAATCAGCTACTCACAAAGTTAGCCAATGCCTTTAACTATAACTACAACACTACTCATTGGTTATTTTGGGTGACATTGATTTGTGACTCCATGAAGCGGTAGGATATTATTTTTCATCCAAATCTGCTATATTTATGATAGTTCTAACAAAGAACATTTATCAGTTTGTTGTATGCAAGCCAATCCTTCCCAATGATGTCTCACAAAATAATGATACTTTTCAGACTAGAGTCACATTCAAACAAGCAATGGTTTAGCTTTCTAACTTAATTTCTTGGAACCACATGTCAGTGGATGTTTTCTGAACCCAGGCTTTTGATAAGGTGATGACAAGCCTAACCAAAGATCTTAAATCTATTTTGAAAACCCTCCCCCTTTTCATGCATCAGAGGTCATCAAATAACAATAAAATTCCTTCAATTGTGATATCTGACCACAGTCTAACACCAAAACCTAATAATCTACAATTATAAGCTTTTTACAAGACCAAAAGGGTTCTTATTGATACCTGGCTATAAATATAGTGTTTCATTTTCATAAACTACATATTTGTCACTTCTAAATTATTTCCCTTTTCTACTAAATAGGTCACTAGTATTGTCCATTTTCCAATCGTCTTCATATGAATGTATCACTGAAAGAGCATAAAGGTCTCCAGTATCATATAAATGTCAATAGTTTGAGTGGAGGAATATTCATTTCTGAAATTAAGTCTGTAAAACAAAAACAGTATAATGTGTGTAACTGGTAATATCCATTTTTTAACTTCTCTGCAATATCTTTGATATCTATAGATCTAAAAATAACAGTTAAACAAATCACCTGATTACCGGTATTAAAGGAGGATATCAGTTTGAGTAATAATGAAAAAAAAATATGGATAATTTTTCTTCCTACATTTCATTGGAGACAACCCCTTTAAACCAGGTGGATGATGAAGTATGTAGGGGTTCCACTTTCATGAAATCTGGGACGTTCACAATACATCAATTTCCGGCTCCTTTCGGAGAGGAATGTAACAGGGCTCGAACATTCCTTGGTAGCATACATGACTTAGAATGGAAGTCAACAAGAAGAGTGCACGTTCGTTAGGATTGAATATCATCCCTGTCTGTGCCTGACTTTCAATGAATTCATTAGAAGGGGTTTATAAACCAGCATCTTGTTTCCAGGTATCGGACAAAGTACTTTCCACAAGATTGATGCAAAGATAAAGATATGGTGGAAGAATCTAGGAGAAATAATAATAATAATAATAATAATTAAGACTTATATCGCGCCAAATCCACTCTGTAGAGTGCTCAAGGCGCTTTTTAGGAAATTATAAAAGAAATTAAGAAGAATTGAACAGAAATGTTTTGAGGTAATTTTTGAAAGTTTCAGAAGTCAAGCACTGTTTGATGTTATGAGGGAGGCTATTCCATAGCTTCGAGGATGAGTAAACAAATGATCTTTCACCCCAGGTTTTGGAAACTTTGGGGGTAACAAGAGAATTGGAAAGGGAGGAACGTAAGGATCTTGAAGGGGTATAACTTTTGATCAGTGAAATAAGGTACTGGGGAGATGAGCCATGAACACAATGGAAAGTTAACAACAAAATCTTGAACATAATACGCTGTTTTACAGGGAGCCAATGTAAGGATCTTAAAATAGGAGTAATGTGAGTGCGCCTGGTGGATAGAGAAACGATGCGAGCGGCAGCATTTTGAAGTTTCTGAACTTTCACTAACTGATTCTGGGGTAGATTAAACAATAGGGAGTTTCCAAAATCAAGACGGGACGAAATTAAAGCGTGAACCAATTTTTCTGTGGCCGGTCGAGACAAGTATTTCCTAATAAAACCAATATTTCGCAATTGGTAGCGAACTGATCTACAAATAAAAGAAATGTGATACGACATTGTCATGTGAGAATCAAAAACTATACCGAGATTGCGACAAGAACTTGACAAATTTACAGTGAGACCAGAAAATGAGATGGAGTCGATGTGGATTTTACTAAGCTGTACTTTGGAGCCAAAAAGAAGAAATGGGTAGCAGTAAATAAAAATGTAACATCATTCCTGTCTATCCCTGAATTCCAATGGCATTGAGTGAATACAAGCACATTCTGGTTTGTAAGTATAAGAAAAGGTACATTCTAAGAATAGTGATGTAAAAACGAAGGTATCCTGATTACAGAACGAAAATTTACAACAACAAAAAAGAAAAAAAGAAAGAAAGAATGGAAAGACAAAGGAATGAACAAGTCAAACTTTATATTATTTGTTCTTCCTTTTCCCTAGCAAACAACTTATGCATCCAAAAGACTGCTATATAAAAAAAATATGCATTTATGAATGATGTTCTTTTAATATTTATTAAATCATTTTGTTTATATCTTTTATCTTTCTCTTGTGCAAATGCAAAATCAATGCAAAATCAATAATAATTGAGAAGACAAACCTGTTTATTTTCACAATGATAGAGTCTCTTCTGTTTGTACTGTAAGACAATGTACTGGATCTTCCATCTAATAAGATGTAAAGCATCAAAGCAACCTGGCTTAGTAAACTCTAATCCATGCTCCTCTGGAATGAAAGAAAAAATAGAAAGTATGATGTAACATTAACCCATTGAGCACATTGTGATTTCAGTGTAACACACATTTTCCATAGATGTTAAATAGACTTAGGGTGTTTTCACACATACTGAGAATGCTTAATTTTGGAACACGATTCTAGTGACGCATCACTGGAATCGGCATTCTAATGACGCATTTTGGCCGTCTGAATGGAACGTGATTTGAAGTGCGTAATTTGAAATGCGCATTTCAAATGATGGTCCGAAGGTATTTTCTAGTGACGATTCTCTCGAATTATGGAGCGAAATTGGCGTGTGAATGGACTGACCTCCAAATCGTGTTTTTGGGGGTGGAGCTTACGGTGACCTTTTAACCATTTCTGCAGAAAGCACAAAGTCTCGATGGCTTCGAGAGCATCATGCACGAGTGATTGATGGGTAGCCGGGATAAAGCCCAACCTCCTCCTCGCTCTGAAATGCAAAACCGCAGAATCCGCAAAGCCTTTCTTGGTTGTGTGTACGGACAATAATTCTAATAGCATAATTGTAATTCAGCATTAGAATTACGCATTCTGCGTACGTGTGAAAACAGGGTTAGTATCTCAGGCTTAGTGTTCAGAAGGTTTAAGGTGTCATTGAATTTTATGTGAAAAAGCTACATTGTTAATTTGCAGACATTTACAATACTATCTAAAAATTATCAAAAGTATCCTCGTTAGTTTCTGTAAAATCATTATGATATTGTTCAGTTTGGTATTATTCCTCTCCAGTATTTCTGTGGTTCCTGATTTCAATTTGAAGAACTTGCAAATGGGAAAAATGTAGGGCAAATTGGTGGACAGATAGAGAGAAAGGGAGAGCAAAAATACAGAGACAGTTATACAAGGTGTGAAGTGAAAATGAAAGTAAAAACAAACTTGCACATGAATAATTTCAAGCATAAACAATACATATTACTCCCTATACCAGATAAAAATAGCAACTTCAGGACTTAGTATTAAACAGGGCCAGAGCCAGAATTTTTCAAAAAGGGCAGGGGGGGGGGGTGGGCCGTCAACATTTTCAAGTGTCTGTTTTACCTGAAAAAATAGGTCCACGGCATATTCAGGTGCTTTTAACCCCCAAATTTTGCCTTTTCTACTTTTCAAAGGGGGAGGGGTGGCCGATTCAGCCATCCCCTGGATCCGCCCCTGTTAAATTCTGAACACTTGGAAGTTGGATTCTACTTATTTTCATCATCTCTATGGCTTTTTTCTCTCTCTCTCCCTCCCTCTCCCTCTCTTCTCTCTCTCTCTCTCTCTCTCTCTCTCTCTCTCTCTCTCTCTCTCTCTCATCTGACAATGCCTTCATGCGTATGACTCACTTCTGACTTCCTACACAAATAACAAAGAAGGAATTTCCCAAGTACCTTTCAATAATGATATGTTTAATTACAGGGTCATAACATTCCACAAAGACCAAATACTTGTTGTTTAATTCAGTGCAAAGTCCATTATGTAATCAGAGACATAAAAAAGAGTATTTATTCCATATTATACAAGCAACATTACATCATAAGGGATTTCTGTTTGCTTATAAATTCATAAATCCAGTTGAACAAAAAAAAAAAAAAAAAAAAAAAAAAAAAAAGAATGGTGTGAAAATTGTATTATCTAACAACCTGAAACAGGCTCACTGAAGGCCATCTGACAAAGTTTAACAATGTCATGAAGAAAGGTTATCAGTAAGTTACAGAGCCGGATCCAGAAATTTTCAACAGGGCAGGCCGGTCGGCTTTTTCAAGTGTCTGTTTACCCCCCCAAAAGGTGCATTTTCACATGTATTTTACCCTAAAATTTTGCTTCAAAAAGGGGGGGGGGGCCTGCGACTGATTCCCCCCCCCCCCCCCCCCCCGATCTGCCCATGAGTTATATTCAGAATCCAAAATTTAAACTAGCTCTTTGGGCACGACTTAAGGTTGCAAGCTTCATTGATTTTACATTTTGAAGTCTGTACGACATAACATTTACAGGAAGCTATTCAGAATTATGGGTAGGATGATTCCTTGCCATCATTTTGATCTTCAATATTGATGAACCTAAAAATGTAAAAATGGCAAAATATTTAATAAAAATCAAGACTCAGTGACCAGAGAAATATCCCACGATGCATTGTGAGATGTGTGAGAACAGAATTCAGAAATACAGTTGCAGAACAAACCAAACAAAACTTTGGTCTAAATCATCAATCTTCTGGCTTTCGAAAACATGGCAAATGCGTGCATGTACCTCTAGATGAGGTACCGTATACCTTAATCAGTAACAAGCCACATCCCTCTGTGCTTGTAATTCTGAACACCGCACTCTATATTTTGTGTCGCACAGATTTTAACAGACTTTTTTCTTCATACTTGTTGTACCCCTTTCACAAATTCAATAATGTGGATATTAGAAGGATAATTTCAGAGGGATCGGAATAATCCTCCGAATTTCTGAACGCAATCGCAAAATAATGCAAATTATTGCCATGGTGCAGACAAAAGGTCAGCACTTTCCCCGCAGCAAGCCCAGAACACACGCATGGACATGCATCGTGTATCAAAGGGGCATGTGGATTTTCTGAATTCAGATTATGCGGATTATTTTCAGAGTTTTTTAAGAACACAATTTTTATTGAATTATCCACATTATTATAATGCAGATAATAGGAAGATGATGTTGTGAAAGGGGTACTAGTATTAGGTACACACTCAGGTACAATGACTGGTGGTTGATAATACAGAGTCAGCCAGATCCTCCCAAATTTAGCTCATAATTTTACAATCAAATTCAACTTTGCTCCTAACAGAGGTAATCTTTTAATTTTGAAATAATGAAAATGAATGAAAATACATGAACATACATCACCATAACTCAGGCACTTGGAATTTCATGTTTCAATAAGTTATACCATCATTTCATTCCAAATCTCTCTCTCTCTCTCTCGCTCTCTCTTCAAGTGGTGTTATTTTCCTATAACTGTTTTGCTTTGGCTCTTGTCATGTTCCTGCCGTGAAAATATTGTGACTTTTGTCTGAGTCATGACAGATGTATGAAAAGAGGATCCTGGGAACGTGACAAAACCAAGCAAAACACCTGAAGTATGGATGGCTTGTGGATTTAGATCTCACTAAGCAAGCACTGTGTTCACATCATATCAACTCTCCCTCAGAGTATAGTAGGCTAATATCATCTATAAATAACAGTGTTTAACATTTTACCCCCCCCCCCAAAAAAAAAAATAAAATAAAATAAAAAATTGTGTGAATACTGTAGGTAGATTGATGTGCCTAGAATTTACTCATGTATATATTTGTAGTACATTATGATTTTGTAGTTTCTAAACCAAAGTTTGGTGAAATAATGATAATATTTCTATACTTAAAAAGGTATAAAAAAAAAGGACAGGGAAAAAAGAAATACATCTGGTTCATGTACATCAGTGTTTATACTCTGGCTGATCCAGGGGGCAAATCGGTTCCCCCCCCCCCCCCCTCTTATCAGCAAATTTGGGGTGAAATTTAAATAGACACCTGAAAATATGTTTTTTTCTTGCTTGTCAGCAAATTGTCAGCAAATTTTTGGGGTAAAACAGACACCTGAAAAGCCGATTCCCCCCCCCCCCCCCTTGAAAAATTCTGCATCAGCCGCTGTTATTTTCACTAAAAGACAAAAAATTTAATTTTCAAAAGAACAGACAGAATGAGAACACACACCTGAAAACATTTCAACTTGTATTTGCACTGTTCATACTGTTCATGTTTATTTTCTCATCAATCTGAAGTGAAAGAAGTAGATCTGCGTGGGAGGTTTCCGAACAAGTAGGATAATACCATATGACAATCACAAGATATCTGCTTCTGAAAAGCTTTTCTGGAGATGATTCCTTATGAAAAAACATAGTTTGTTATCTGAGACATCTACTGACCTTTTACAGCCACACCCCATACATATGAAATACAAACCCAGTTCATTTTTATTATGTACAAAATTCTTATAACAGTGTGGTATTAAAAGAAAAAACAAGGCAGGAATATCATACAAATTTATGTACATGTACATATATTTAGATGTAAGCTACAAGTATGCTGGATTTAATATAATGGTCAAAATACTATTAGAGTTCAAGATGAGAACTCTTGACAAACTTGAGAAACAATACTTTGAGCAGTAAATCAAATGATTGTATGTACCGAAGTACAGAAGGAAAGTCCAATCAATGGACTCACAGACAACCTGAAAGCACATTGCCCCTGGCACTGAATCAATACCTGTGGTGGGTAAAGAGCTGGAGGCAGAAAAATAAAATTAGAAAGTCCGAAGCAAAATGTAACAGTTAAATATTTGTAAATGTACATGCATATGTAAGATATATTAGCCACTCTCTCTTGAATATCTTTGTTTTTGAATTCAAGTTGATTTCACTACCACAGTTCAAACTTGAAAAAAAAAAATGCTTGACCCCCTGCCTATGGGAACAGGGTGATCCTTGTATGAAGTTATTGAAATTAGAGAAATCAACAATTGCTGGGTTAAAATGCTAAGAACAAGTAATTTTTAAAGAAATATTCAACTCTTCACTTGTTTTTCTTGAATGTCAATCAATCAGTTGATGAACACCTTGTCCTTAAATCATGGCAGTTCGGCTGGAGACAGGATGTGAATGTTTACTCACAGAAATGCAGAAATCAAACACTTGATGTGATTTTTATCTGCAATCAAACAATCCAGTGTTCTTGTCAATATTGATTCTACAGCTGAATTTCCACTTCTCATAGGATTAACCCATAGCAGTACAAAGCTTTCTTGAGGTCTAAATTAATCATCTTCAGTCCTCAAATTGGCAATACAAATTGTTTTATTTCATGTTTACATAGCTTGAAAAAATAAATATGGATATAACATAAACCAAAATGAAATATAATTGTAAAATTGAATCAGAAATTGCCATTTTGAACACAGAAATAGTGATTATATATTATTCACTGTATTGCCAATTTAAAGAGTTTAATGATTAGTTACACTTAAACTGCTCTAATATGAGAACGCCACACCCATACAGCGATGGGAATGGGCTCAAATTTGTCGGTGGATTTTTCTCTTTCTGCCCATGTATGATATGTACTGCCCAACATTCTGGACCAACAGATACTGCAAAAGCGTCTCCTAAAGGTGACACTGTACCTCTATGGGTTAATACATTGCCAGGTACTACTACTAAAAATGGAAAGGTGGTGCTATTCAGAATGTACACTATCAATCATATTTTATTAAATGAAATGTAGGTATCGAACATATGTTTCAAAAGAAGACTTCCTAAGATATTTATGAAATTCATTATTTCAGAATTCAGAACCTCATTTGAAGTTCTTAGAAGGAAAGTTTTATGCATGAAAGGCACTGCTGTAATATGAGCAAATGGTGGATCTCAAAGAGAAGCTCGAGTTCTGGGAAAGGTGAAAAATGATTTTTGTTAGCTTTCTAAATTATATTTCATGTTAGTTTGAAACAAATATCCCTTGAAAAGGATTGCTTTTCAAATGGTCTAATATTTGAAATATGACATGAAACTACTTGAGTGTTCTGCTGGAACATTTGTATCTAGTCCCACATACCCATTTCTGTGTGTAGTGTATGTGGTTTTCAGCAAGACAGAGTTGATTACTATCATTTTGATGAATTCCAAACTGCAAGGTATACACAAATTCTATGCATACTTAATCAACCTTTACCAACTGCATTGAATAAGTGTCTTTCACAATGAAATTCCATGACCAGAGCTCAAGTTTACAACTCGTAAGACCTTTCTAACAAGATTTCAACCTGATTTTTTTTTTAAGGATTCTTTTGCCATATTCATATTCCATCATGAAAAGTCTTATCATGTGTTAAGAGCCCACTTTTAATGCTATTAAGCATAATATTGAGTATGTTAGCTGTGTATGTTTAATATGAAGAAAGCTATAACCAAAGACTGAAAAAATAATACAACCATCTATGCTGAGTATGCTCCACTGTGATGTATTGAAGAAGAAATTAACCCCTTGGCTACAAGAACCGAGTGGCTTCTGTACAAAGTCTATGGGAATTAGAGAATTCAGTAGTCAACGGGTTAACAAACAGAAAGAGAACATAGCATACAGTACATGGCAGCAGTAATCACTCTCTTTATACTATTAGTTTAGCACATAACAAACATGAAACCTTAAACAGCTTAATCATACTACAGTATTTCTCACGATACAAATGTGTAACACTTGCATGGCTTGATAGAAGACAAAGCAATTAAATGTGAACTACATCCATGTGTTTTTAATGATCTGTAGTTGATTCATGATTAATTTTGTACAGTCTTCACAGAAGTTTTTATTGTACTATTAGTCAGGCATCATTAAACTTGTGGTTTAATGCCCAATAATGTTTTAGGATAATCAAACATCCATGAAACTAAAAAATAACAACCATTTTCCTTCGGATAGTCAGATCAAAAGTGAAAATTAAACCATGCCCACAGAGAACAATTAGTGTGTTCCAGTTTTTCCTCAAGAAAACTAATACATATCATGTTCATCCTTTTGTTTTGGCCCATGTGTGAGTAGTACATGTACTGGAAAACTGGGGCATGCTCCATATATGCCATCAACAAATTTGTGAATTTGAATACAGTCTGCTTTGAAGTGCTTTCCACTTTCACTGGATTTTTTAGGGGGCGGGAGGTTAAGGAGATGGGGCACTTCGTGGCAAATTTTGCAGGTGTACATGTTTCTTAGGCTTTGTGCATCCGCATCCATCACAAGTCAAAATGGCTATGGCAATGCCCTTGGCTTTATTGCCATGAGACCTGGATGTAATCACAGAGGTGTAATAATAGACATTCTCAAGACCTTTGGTTTCATATGAAGCAGAACCACTCCAAAAACTTGATATGGTTGACACTATGTTAGCTAGGTGGTAAGAGGTGTGGACGGAACACAGAAGAAGTTGTCAGCCGTGAGAAAAAGGCTGAAGAGTAAGGGTCAAATGGTTGACTTGGGTCACATGACAAGCAGACAAATAACATCCATGCCAAATAGAGCACAGTAATGACAGACAAAAAGATAGGATGGACATGTGTTTTGTGTTTGCCAGTTAACACATTTGTTTCGAAAACATATACTTAGTATTGCCTAAAGCCCAAATAAAGCACAGTAATGACAGACAAAAAGATAGGATGGACATGTGTTTGTTTGCCAGTTTAACACATTTGTTTCGAACACATATACTTAGTATTGCCTAAAGCCTTTTCACACTTTTACCTGCAAATTCAAATGAAACAAACCTTTAATTTTTCCTTTCCTATGTTTTCTTCTTTTTTTTTCTTCTAAATATGGAAGGAAAAATGGACCCATTACCCTCCCCGCTCCAACCGTATCCCCATCCCAACCCCTATATTGAGGACTAGAAATCCAGGGATGTCAACATCATAAAAACCACTGCAGTATTTTGAGGGATTAAAAAAAGTATTTTGGGTGGAAACACAGTATTCTGATCTATTCTGCAACACACATGTGGGGTAATACAATTTTTGGAAAAAGTATTTTCCATAAATCTGCAGTATTTTTTATTTAAAAAACAGTACAGTCAACTCTGCCTAAGTCGAATTTCTTGGGACTGAAGAAAATGCTTCGACTTAGAGAAAATTCGACTTATGAGGGGTCAAAAACAATAGAAAATAAAGGAATGGGACCCAGTACAGACCTTCGACTTAGGCGATTATTCGACTTGTGCAACTTCGACTTATGCAGAGTTGACTGTATAAGATACTGCAAAAAAGGAACATTTGGCATCTCTGCAAATCCCACTACAAAGGATGTGAAAATGAAATACAAAAGTATTCCAGTTCCATAACTAGGTTTATTTATATGTTTTTTAAAAATATTTCAAGGTTACTTAACAGTGTACAATTTGTGTTCACTTATTGAGGTCTTGGATTATTACCAAAGTACTTGAACCAGTCATGATCTCTCAAGATGAGCTTTATGTTATACAGAAGGTGGGTTCTCACTAGCCCAATCAAGCTCCAGTTTGTGTACAGGAATCAGCGCTTCTAAGGATTGCCTCATCAAGATGAACTGTTCTCACTGTCTACTTCTTGCTAGAAAATATACCTTAAATGCAAAATATAGATTTGAAAATAATCCTATATGCAGCTTCATATAACAATTAGCCAAATAATCTGTCAACTACATAAAGAGGGCTATTTCTCAAGCTTGATCAAACTTTTTGGAAAGGCAACTTCAGGTAATTCAAATGTCCCTTGAAGGAAGATGTTTGCATGTTGGTGTTAGAATAGGTGGTTTGTGGCTACATCACCATGTGGGTAGTCCTGAAAAGGACGGTTGGGTTTGGAATTAATAGAATAGGTCTTGCGTGAGTTTGTGGTGGTCCTGAAAAGGACTCGTATTGCTCAACGTTTTGAACTGCCTGACAGTTCGTCATCATAGAATTCCAAACCCAATAGTCCTCTTCAGGACTACCAACATGGTGATTACCACAAATCACCTATTTCAGCTAATTTCTATCAGTGAAGCATATCTTCTAATTACCACATGTAAGGCTTACCATTTCTTATTTTTGGACTAGTGTGCTATTTTGACGGTGGGGCTAGTGTAAACTCATCTTACATGTCAATTTGCAACCTTACAACTGGGATAATCTCCAGCTTGGGAATAAATCTCTACATTTTTTCTGTAATTTTAGACCAATTATCAAAACTGGATGTAAGGAGGGAAATTTACATCAGTGGAATGTCTGAAGGATGAAGTATAGGACGGTTCTCAACTCAACTCTCTCATACTTAGCAAAGTGCAATTTTCCATGAAATAAAAATATCTTGGAATAACATCCTAGTATTTAGTGAAATGATTGTTCTCTGATGATATCAATTCATCAAATTTAGAGTTTATCTTTGAGTCTTGTCTATGCAAAAGCTAAAATAACAGTTTCTTTACATATAAACAAATTAATGTTTAGCACTAAGAGCAGGTCTTCATGTGCATGCACAATTCAACAATGGAGTATGAAAATCCAGATGTTACCACTTAATATTTGAAAATTTAAAAAAATCCTATCAGGAAGAGCTCGAAAAATTAGATGATAGCTTATTTGAAAAAAAGAAAAAGTTCCATTCTTTGATCCAACAGGTGAATTTGAAATCTGATATGTCAGTCTAATATTACTATACAAACTTCTCAAGTTGCACCAGAGATTATCAAAATACCACATTACACTAACGATGTTTGGTAAAATTGCTTGTAAACTCAAAGTTCGGATGACAGGGGTGTAGGGAGAGAGGAAGGTGCTCGGATGGTGAATCTCCTTCAAGATGTTCCTCTCGGTTCAAGTCATTGATTAATTCTAGCAGAGGTTTGATCTACCAGGTGTCAGGGATTACTACATAGGCACAAACAATCTTAGTATGCACCCTCTCCCCCCATCCCCCAAAGGAAAAAAATATCACAATTTTAATTTTAATGCATATTTTCAAGATTCAAGGTCAATTCTGGCACCTTTCAAAAAAGTTATTGTGGAGTCCTACTACTGAAACAGGTTCATACTCAAAAAGGTTTACCCTACATGTTACCAAATGAATAAGAAATGTAATTTCCTTTTAATAGTACTTGTCTGAATACCCCCCCCCCCTTATGTTAAAATATTTTATGGCTATGCCCCTGAAGGGCAAGGGTTTTGACCAGATCACTACTGAGCTGTAATGAGGTGGTGAGAGGCTTGCAGAGAGTGCAAGGTCATGTCATAACAACTGTCATGTGACCTCCAAACAGATCAAGGAGAAAATTGATTGGAGAGAAAGACTCCAGCATGGGAAAGTGGATGTTGGTCTACCCAAAAATTTTTTTCAGTAAGGACATGGGTTTGTTTTATATGAAAACTTAATCTTAGAGCTGTTTGGTATGTTGTATGTTTGGAAAACCAATATCACAGTGTGATTCATTAATAAATCATACTGGTATATTAATTTGATCATCAAAAGTATAGATGTTCCACAAGAAAACTTTGTGTGATCCATAAAGTTCAACCCGGTATTCATTGCATGGACCTCCATATACAGGCCATATACAGGCCATATTGCTCCTCCTCCTCTTCCTCTTCCTCTTATTTCTCGTTTCCTTCCTCCCTCTTCCTCTTCCCATCTTCCTATTATTCTTCATTTCCCTATTCTTCTTCCTCTCCTTCTTCTTTCTCCTCCCTCATCACTCCATTTTTCATTTTCCTCAGTTACCTCTCCCTCTCTGATGAAAGAAGCAATCAGTAAGCAAATAACAAGACAAACAGAAAACTACATTTTTATCAAATCTAAAAGATTTCTACAAACCAACCAAGAGCAAAAAATCTCAATGCACACTACTGTATGAACTTTAGGACATTACAGTTTTTGCAGTAAAGCGAACAAAAGTTGCATAAATTTCATGAGAGTATTTCTTACAGGAATGAAAAGAAAAGAAAATTGGTGCAGAGGTGTACGATTAGTTTCTATTGCTTACACTATAGGCCTATGGTTAAATCTGCGATTATGTTGGATCAAAATCATGCAAAATTATGTTGGATCAAAGAGCCCGTTTACACTGCAGACCCAATCTCGGGCTGGCCTAAATTAAATTGCGCTACTCGGTACCGCAATTTTGTGCGTTTACACTGCCTATTCTGGGCCGGCCTATTAATGTAAATGGTTTGCCGGTAGCGGCGCTCTGCATGTAAAAAAACGATTTAAATTGAGGGGTACGCAAAAGCGGACCCGCATTTGATACCGCATTTGGGTCCGCGTGCGTTTACACCAAAACTAGGCCAGCCTCGGGCCGGTCCTGAGCTGGTCCAAATGCAAGTCCGCATCGGACCCGCATCGGACCCGCATTTGGTACCGCATTTGGGTCCGCATTCGTTTACATTTAAATTTGGGTCGGCCTATTGCTCGGTGCAAACGGGCTCAAAGTCATGCAAAATTATGTGTTTATAGTTATGAAATATGTCATTTATGGTAAACACCACTTGAGAAAAAAACTTCTTAGAAAACAATCACAATATAACATCAATACACAATGCACCCACAGGAAACCCCTTGCCAATCAGCCTTGAAAGACTCAAACTTTCCAAATTACAAATTTGTTAACTGCTCATTACCGCTCATGTGCCCACCACATGTTGAAAAATTTGAAGTAGGAAAGTTCTTGAGAAATAAATGCACTGGTCATTACTCCACACTGCTCTGTATAATAAGCCTGCTAACTGGACTTATATCAAGGAGAGTATAAACTCCTTGCTTTTAATACATGTAGCTCCAGCTGTACTTATAGTTCAAAATGAGGTGAATAGGTTTGTACAGGACTCATTTTTTTCTATTACTGTAGCCTATATGTAGCACCCAAAACAATGAATCACTGTAAAACTATAAACTGCTGGGACTTGAAGAAAACCTCCCCAAATTGATAACACTGCCCTTTTTGCAGTTTGCAGCAACTATGTTTCAATGCGATTCGCCCCTCCTCCTCCCTCCCCTCCCTCCCCACATTCAGCTTTCATGAATCTAGATCAGATATGATACATCATGAAAAGTTTAAGTAATGCCAAGGCGTATGGTTTTACAGTAAGATCTCGCCTACATGTTCAGATCTTTCTGGAGGCTTATGCCATTCCTCTCAAATATATTCCTCTCATTTCTTGGTATATATGATGAAGAATTGAAGATCATTATGGAGTCACAAACTGGCACACCAAAAGTGAGACTAAACATACAAATTGTCATCCCACGCAAACATTTTAATAAGGTTTCATATTCCGTCATTTCAAACAAAGTATTACTCTGAGTGAAAGCTTTTGGCCAGTGAGAGTCCTGCTGCTCAGGGTCAAGGGTGAAATTCCTTTTATTCAATAAAGAAAAGGAAAGGGTTCTGTTTCATCAAATGGAGGTTGAAAGCAAAGAATGGAGTTCATTCTGTAATGGTCAAGTGTAATATCACATGACCTTAGAACACAAATTAAAAATCTACTGAGATCTATCCACTATCCAGGTATTAAGTGTAGGACAGAAAGATATTGATGCAGTCTGATTCCACTCATTGTAAAGATCTTGAATGAAATATTTTTTTTAGTCAGTGTATGTTCAGAAGAATTGCTTTTTAGATAACATACTTTGACTACGGGGTGAGAAAATGTGTAACTTCCAAGAAAACTGAGAAAATGTTAAATTTCATATACAAAGTGAATGGAGAGCTGCTCGCATATGATGTCCTCAGTGTTGCCAATTTGCAGAGACGAGAGTAATTTACTAGAAAATATAAATGAGTGTAATTTTCTTATTCTTTGACCGATTTTGCTCATTTCTTTTCTAAAATGCTGTTCAAATTTAACTCCTTTTTATTGAAACAGTGAAACTTCTGGGGTGGACTTTGTTCCGGGTCAAGTTTCGCTTTCTCTTTCTCCTTTCCTACATTTCAGATCTCCAAGAACTTTTCCTACTACATTCTTTTATTTCATTTTAATCTTCACTATTCTAATCTCCCTTTCAGTTTTGTAGGTCATATGTTTAAACTATTTTTTCATACTTGATTAAACCTGCCTACTGTTTTTAGCAAAAATGAACAGTCCAGTTCACTTTTCTTGTGTCGTATAAGTTCTCACTTTATTGTAAATTGAACAGATATTTTTTTTTCAGATGTGCACCAAATAAACATGCTGCAGAGTAAAACAGCACCCTTAATATCAATAACTATCTTAGTTTCATATCTACAATGTACGATTCTCCTGAATACTTGACATTCACCTCATTTTAATAATCATAAGTTCAATTATAATGTTATTATATTGTTTTATATGCCTATTTTCTTGACTTATTCTCCCTTAAAGCATTTTTTTATTGCTGTGAATATTGATTATGTTGAATTCTTTTTTGTATATCAAATTTATTCTTTTTAAATTGGTAGAAGTATTTTCAATTCAGCCCTTGGGTTGCAATAGAATATTTTTGATAAAATATAATATCATCATCATCAAGCTTGTAATAAAAAAGAAAAAAAAAACAAGCTGTTCATGGGTTTGGAATTGAGTTAGAACACAATTTACAATCATCTGGATCCCTCCTCATCTCAATCAATGCAGGTTATTTTTTATCAAGCCTCTAATACAATTTTTAAAAGGAGTACCATAATTTCAACACAAAAATCATTTGGACCTACGGTGATCTCATTAACCCAATCAACATTCATTCTCATTTATGAAAAATCCCCTGTTATAACAAATACAGTTATGATTAAAAATACTTCGTGTCTTGGCTCTGTAGTCACTGAATTGGGGTTGAAAGGGATATAAACTCCTACAAAGGAATAAATGGAATAAAAGCAGTAAGTGTGAGATCAAGTTCATAGCCAAGTCTGTATTGTGGACCTGCCTGAACCTGTGATGTGCAATTGTTATTGAAAATACTCGGTTATAGAAATTGATCCTGGCAAAAATTTCAGGACGCATACAAAGTTGTGTTTTTCTTTGTTGGTAGGTGATAGCTAAAATTTGAAAGGTAAACAAGGAAACAATCTGGCTCGTTCTTGTGCATTCTCCTTTCTGACAAGATTGTTAAAGAAGGAAATTCATACAAACTTACAAAGTGTCAAGGATTTACTGTCAAACATATTTCTTTGTATATGCACAATTTTCTTCAATTTGGCTAATAATTTTGTGGAAACTGGGAATGCTAGGTTTTTTTCCATGCAGATCATAATACAATACTGTAATAAATGTTGGGTAAAATTCACACTACCTGGTTAAAAGAGGAAATGCACCTGTTGTCTGGGTAAACTTTACCTCACATAAAGTAAAATTTACCCAAAATTTAGAAACATGTACCTAATATGTGTACCTAATATTGGGTATAATTCTATAGCTTTATACTGCAATTGGGTTAAATTTTGCTCAACTTTTTTTTTCGGTAGAGTTGTAATGTTTGCCATCTGTTGCTAAAAAAGGAAAAAGAAAATCTCCAAGAAAAATAGTTGATATAATGATGAAGTACACAAAGGTTGCATACCGATACTCAAAAAATGAGCATGGAAAATGAGTGTACCCATTATGACCCTGTGGAGGTAGTATCCTCTATTTTACTCTACCATATCGTACTTAGATCAAGAAGCTTTGATATAGATTATCACTTAAATATTTCTTCTCCAACAGACAGTCTGAAAGGGGACCATTAACCCTCTATTCATACAGAGGGAAAACACTTTAAAGGGAAGGAAGAAAAAAGCTATTTATGTCTTTAGGAATACAATCAGAAAATCAATCATGCACTCAGATGAAAATTCCACCCTTTCAAAACTTAGTACACCTTGATGTCAATTTACTTTTTAAAAGTTCGTACAGCCTTCTTTACAGGTTAAATACAGAGGAACAAATTATGGTGATATAGTATGTGATCTTCATGAATACTACTAACATTCATATATGAATTCAGGCTATCAACATTTCATTTTATCACAGAGCTTTACGACTTTATGTATACCTTATATTTTATCGCAGAGCTCTATGATTTATGGTTGAGACATGACACAACAGCTCATCAACTGTGCTTGTTATCTCTTAAAGTTGCAGACACTATACATTGAAATATTATGGCTCTTAACCCATCCGTGACAGGAATTAGTTAAAGCCTAATTTGATCAGCTTTTATTCTTCAAATTGGCAAAACCAACATTTTTATTTTATTGCTACATTTTTCTTATAAAACATCATGTATCTGAAATGAATATAAATTGACAGAAATTATGATGAAAAGTCAAAAAGTTGCCAATTTGCAGGGGAAAACGGTGATTTTAAACTTTCTATCACATTGCCAATTTAAGGATTTTAATGCTTATTTTCCTTTAAAAAATTTTCAGCATCAAACAACGAATATTGACGCAACCAAAATGGGCACAGTTTGTGTAGAATTTTTTGCTCTTTCTGCTCATGTATTTAGTATGATTTTTACGGCTTTGCATCATAAGATATTAGGCCAAACCACAAAATGTGGACCTCTGTCACGAAAGGGTTAATTGCAATCATCATATCAGATGAATTTTTCTGAACTTTCTCAAGTGCCTATTCCTACAGCATTTATCCATTTGTAAGACGTAAATCTGATATTACAAAGTCCCTTTGATAGGAATTGGATCTTATTCCAGGTCAGATTGACCCCCGTAAAAGAGTCCGTTGGGGCCACACTCCATTCCAGGTCAAAAAATTGAACCGGAATAAGGTCATGATGACTTGTTTCTAGGTCACATATGACCCTATTCTGGGTCATTTTTACCTTATTCCGGGTCATTTATGAACCAGAATGGAGTGTGGCCCCAACAGACTCTTTTCCGGGTCAGACTGACCCAGAATTTTCAAGAGCGTAGAGTGAGTTGGTTACCATGTATAGGCAACATGAACATTCACTTGCTTTTTATAAAGTTGAGTAAAATTCAACATCAACTCAGTTTCCCAGTATTCTTTTCTTCACTAACATGTATAGCTGAAGCAAATAAATTTATCATAAATCAAACACAGTCTGAATCATGCAGCTAGAAGCCAAAAGGGTCTCAACTCTGTACCACACCATACAAATTAAAGCCTTTCTGTGCTTCTAGCTATTTAAAAGCAGACAATATTCATCTTCTATTCAAAACTCTATGCCTTAAGGTGCTAGTTAACCCTCCCAAATAAAAAAAGAATAAAAAATCATTTCTCTATTCAGGGGCGTCACTCAGTTATTAGCGCACCTCACATAATCCGCTGTTGACAAAATGATTCAACAATCTTTTCTCGACTTCTTCATCACACATCATCACACTGATTTCATTCGTCTGAGCAAACAATTTGAAAAAGATTGTACTCCGTGGGTGGAAAAATGGATGCAGCATAAAAATCTCATGGGTATAATATTGCAATAACAAAATTCCAATAAACTGAATATTTGGCAGAGTTATGGTGGCAATCCAAAAATAGAAAATATAAAAGAAAATGCTTTACATTACTGTCTGGTAAATTAATACACTTGAGAGTTGGGATCTTAGGGGGGGGGGGGTATTGAGAATGATTATTGCCATTACTACAGACTTAATAAAAATGAAAATGTACTGTAGGTCTACACTACACATTGCTAGTGCAGCAATACAGCTATACAGCTATGTATACAATAAAGTAACTTTACGAAGTGCAAGGAGACTGCACCAATCATAATGTAGGCTATATACTACACAGTATGCAGTGATTTAGCCTACATTATGATTAGTGCATTGTATATTTCACCAACATGCCATATTATCCTGGAAAAGATGCTTAAATTTCTGTGGGTTTCAACTTCCTGAATTTCTTTTAATCTGAAAAATCATCATGCAAATTTAAACAGGAAATATGGACAAACGTTCAGGTGCAAAAAGCAAGCCATACTACATTGTTGTAACTACTTCAAAGCTGAAGGTATAGTTGTGAAACAGATATCACATAAACCACGACCTCCTATATCCTAATCAATGTCCATGACTGTACTCAACTCACATAAGATCCTTTCACATGACTTAAAATTCCTTCAAGTATTAAATCCTTCATAGCCATACTGCATTGTCAGCCTTAATTACTCAAAGAGCTTTATCTTGCCCTTTTAACTCAGCTTTCTATATTCAGGAATGGATTATGTTACTGTAATCATCTTAAAAATAAACATGTTATTTCCTACTTTCATTTGGAAAAAAAAAAAGAAAACATGTTATTTCCTACTTTCATTTGGAAAAAAAAAAGATCAAAGTGTTTTCATGCACATTAAATTTGGTGTTCTTTAGAGGCCTATTTAGAACTTTCTACTCCTTTCTTGTCCCTTCTTTTTGTCCCCACCCCCCCCCCCCCCCACTCCTTTGCCCACTCATTTGTCTTCAAGCCATTCCCATTCTCTTTTTCTACTTTCTTCTCTCATTCTCCTCTCTCTTTTAGCCTCCTATGTAATTGTCCCTTAGATGTTGTTTCTTTTCCCCCAAGGCTCTCTCTATTCAGACCAGGTCATGCAGGACCGAACTCTAAAAAAGAAGCCCTTCTTATAGACACATTTTCTTCATCTGTGTGCTTCAGTTATTGCAATGCATCTAGTCCGTATGGACGAGCCACTTGGACAAATGGACAAGAATCAGAGCTAAGCTGGATTACCCGCCAAATACCCATTACAGTTAGGAAAAGTTTTTCCTAATACCCAATTACTCAATAACCTATTAGCACATTTAATAACATTCCTACATCCAGGAATGACTACAGGTAGCAAATGTATGTGCTATTTTTTCTGGTCCCATTTACCTATTTTTACTATGCATACCAGTAACTCTGTAACAGTTTTCTTGCTGGTAGTGATGGTGGTTAATATATCAATTCACAGCAATAAATCAATAGATCAATTAATCAATAAATCAACCAATCAATTGAATGATTGATCAAGCAATCAATCAATCAGTTAATCAATCAGTTTAGCAATCAATTAATCAATCAATCAAACAACCAATCAACCAACCAACCAATCAATCAATCTATCAAACAATCAATCAATCAATCAATCAATCAACCAATCAATTAATCAACCAACCAACCAACCAACCAACCAACCAACCAACCAACCAACCAATCAATAAACCAATTAATTCATCAATCAATCCACCCATCAATCCAACAAAGATCTTTGGAATTCTGAGCAATATTTGTACCTAATGTACATTGTCATTATGTACAACTGTGGTATGGATTCATGATTGCGGTTTAAAAAAGAATGGCTGAGTGGCTAACCACGTTGTGGTGATGAGATTTGACAAGTTTAAGAGGCTTACAATTGTACAAAACTAGCATTTGGTTTGTCAAAACAAAACAAAAAACAAGAATCTGGACCAGTAAATCTTTCTATTCAAAATGTCATGGGAGAGGAGGGGGGGGGGGGGGGGGGTTGGATTTAATGTTTTAGTCTGCAAAGATTCTTTGGTAGATATTGAAAGTTATTTAATCAAAAATGCAAATGAAAAGGATACCATTACATTATTTGACAAAATGTAAAGACTCTTTCAGTTTGTTTGCTTATTGTGTCAACAAAGATCCTTCCCTTGCCTGGTCATTTATTTTACTTCTTACTACAGTAAAGGGCAGGTTCTACATAAATGAAAGAATAACAATGTTTAGAAACCCCCTCAATGTTTGATAAACAGTCATAACTCCGGGGCCAAACAAGCAAGCAACAAAAGAAAATTGTGAAGAAAAGGAAAGGTGGAAAAATAAGCTAGAAACTTAGAATAGGTTCTCCTTTTTTGTTGGGAAAAGTTTGCCAGACAGGGTTTTTGTAAACAGCCTTCTACATTATACATGACTGGTAAATATGAAGGAAGGTCAGCCTATTTGGAGGTAGACAATTCATGTTTGGAGTGTTCATTCATAGGACTGCTCTAAAGAAAGTCTGAGTAAGACAGCCCCTGCCATGACACAGTTTCACAGCTATGCTTTGACATACACTTGTCAAAATAAACACATCTAATGGGGAAGAAAGGAGCATGTGAGTATACATGTATAGACAGTATAGTGATGTTCCATTCTTCCATATTAAAGTAGTTGGAGGCTGGCAAAATTTATTGTAGAGAAGTAGACCTATAGAGACTTTCATTTATTTGCAGTTCATACAGTAGGCCTTCTGCTTAGTACAAACACATTCCTGACTCTTGTTTATTGCTTACACATACAGCGAGTAAACAAGCATTAAGTACATTGTTAAACATTCATGACTTGTTCTTTTCTTAATCACACAGCAAGAAGAAATCATCTGCTGAAAGCTTAAGATATTAACCTTTTGACTACTAAATTTCCTAATCCCAGTACAGGGACCATCTGGTTCCAGTAGGGAAAGGGTTAAGATACTGGGGATAAAGATAGAGAAAAAGAGACAAAGACCAGGTACACAACTACTGAACACAATATCAAAGAAGATGGGAGGGGACCGTCTTCCCACCTGTCAAGCTGTCAGCAATCAGCTAGAAGGAACAACAAAACTGACATCTTAATAAAACTACACCTGTAAGAGGTGATTTGTCACAGAAATGAAAAATTACTCACTAAGCATGGAAGGAAAAACCTGGCTAAAAGAGAAACTAAAATCTAAATAAAGTTAAAGGCATACCAAATATATAAAGGGTAAGGTCTTATCATTTTCAGTTTCTGTTCGTCTACCATCATGTCGAGGATCTAATTAATTCTCAGCTCATATTTATCAATATAAATGCCTTCAGTGTCCTCTTTACACTTTGCTTCCAAATGCTGTAGTGTTAATGTTAGATCTAACATAAGAACTAACTTTCACTGGTGGTATTTCAATTGGAAATGAATTAGCTCACCATGGACACATTTATTACTTAGTTAGAGACACATGAGAGCAAAGAAAAAAAGACAAAAAAGAATGAAACACAAAAAGGATAGATCTAGATCTGAATATCTTAAATGCAAATATTTTTTGTACCTACTATTAATTGTAAGTAAATTCGAATTTGTGATAAATGTAAGACTGCTCAGTGAGCTAAGGTAAGAAGTTAGCTGTAAAAACATCGAAAGTGATATCAAATGTCCGTTTCTATTCCTCGTCTACCATACCGCTTGCGCCTATACGAGCGACTCCCCAGAGCTCAGGCGAGGCAAGGTGACAACAAGTCGCTCCCACCTGTCAAGCTGTCTGCACGATTTGGAAGCACACAAGTATTTTAGAAATCATATTTTTCAAGTAAAGAAGTCATAGAAAACTCACCAAATACTTCAAGCCATCCTTCTACACGAGCTGGTGGCGGGTTACACGACGATGACATTATTAGAAATTCCAGTAAAATTGTATAAAAATCCTTGAAAAAAATGATCAGAAGTGAGTCCTACTAGGAATTGGTACACCTGTACCTACACGCGTTTCCAGTATAATAATACAAGTAGTTGAATTTAGTTTTGGGCATTTGGTTTTTCGTGCGCACGGGTCGGGCTAGCTGGGATGCAGTTTGGAAGCTACTGTCCACTCAAACTTTGTTTGCCTTGTTCGCCGATAATTCAAAAGCCTCCTTTGCGGTCCTTTGTTATCTTAAATTGTGGTGTAAACTTCCAATTGACTCTTTAATTCTTTGTACTGGTTAGTTTAAGGCTTTCCTATCAAAGGGATTAACTATTTCATAGAAGTGTGAGTCTTTTAAAGTTGCATAGCTTGTGGGAGCCTTTTTGAGTATCCATTGCGGGGGAAAGAGCATTATTTCAGACCAATAATATCGGATTGGTATCGAAGACCTGCAAGGTGATATTGGCTACCTGCCTGGTTGATGCTTCAAATTGGAAGCATTTTCCCTTTATTTCGGAAATTGAAAACACCTAAAGCTAGGCTCAACAATAGTGGCAGACTGAGGGGTTGGTCTTTTTCGGGGGGGGGGGGGGGGGGGGGGGCAAATTTTGAACTCGAAGTAGCTTAGGCCTATACCTATACCTGAAGTGTACAATACTTTAAATTGAAAGTATTTCCCCTTTCTTTCTGAAATGGAAAACACCCAAAGCTAGGCTTAAATTATAGCGGTGGACTGAGGGTTTATCTTTTTTCGGGGGGGGGGGGGATTTTTCAATCGTAGTGGCTTAGGCCTATACCTACCTGAAGTGTGCAAAGGTGAGTTTTGTTAGTTTATTGTCTTATCTTTTTAACTGACTGCAATTTAGCCTCTCAACCGTCATGCTCAGGATATGGAATGAATGATTCATTCATTCATCCATTCTGTTATAATTATGCTCCTTTTCGAAATTTCTACTCGGAAAGTAACTGGAAAAAAATATAATTTATAAAAATTCTAAGTTCTGGGCTGCTCAGTCCCTCTCCCTTCTCATATGATCTTCCGTTGTGACAATGGTTTGTTACATCGAAAATAAAAAGAAAAGTTGGTTTGACTTAGGAGCGTCAAAATTATGCTTGTGAGCTCGATTAAGCTTCACAAAGCAGAAGTTACACAAGTTACACAGAAGCACCGCCTCACACCTTGTTTCTGTTTCCTTTTCCAGTGTGGCTTGAATAATAGTTCAAGTATAATGCTGGATTAGATGAAATGTCCTCTTCATTCATCCATTCATTCATCCATCCATCCATTCATTCATTCA